>OMLM01015842.1:47935-71491 GCA_900302695.1 Helostoma temminkii | reverse complement strand
GGACCTTACAGAAGTGGACAAACCAGTATGTGTGTGTGTGTGTGTGTGTGTGTGTGTGTGTGTGTGTGTGTGTGTGTGTGTGCGTGTGCGAATACGTCAAAACACATGATCACATTAGTACAGTGGAATTAATGTCATAATCAGCAAGCTATGCATCATTACAGACAAGCTTTACAGCTACAGTGCAGCTTAAAAAGGTCATACACAAGGAATTAATGTTGACTGTTACTGTACTGGAGCAACTGTACGGTGTTTACGTAAATATTAGTACTATAATACTGTCTATTTAAAATGCATTCTAATAAAGCATATATATATGATTTTATGATCATTGTGTATGTAACATAAACACACACAGCAATATACACATGCAGAGCCTCCCCAGAGAAGTGAAATCTGATCATTGTGACACATAATAACTGTGTGAGAAAGAATTTATGTCATAGTTAAGATTAGAAAACACTTGAGATGCCACTAGACTGGAGTCTGGACTGTTATTATCAAGGGATTGTGGGTTCTGTAGTCATCTCTCCTAAATGGGTTTCATAAACATTACTGTTAACGACTTTAACTGTTTTTTACTATAGACATGGTCCCTGTAAAACCAGTGTCTTCTCTTCTCTTTGTCCAAAATTCTGGAGACACTGAACAAACTATTGTAAAGGCTGAGTGTGCATCCTGGTGTGTATAAAAGTAGTTTGTAAGTCATTTTGGATAAAAGTGTCAAAGACTAAATGTAAAGTTTCACACAAAGAGGCACCATTTCATCTGATGCTTTGCTTTGTCCACTTTTAATGATGTTTGATGTCATCTAAGGTAATATAATACCTCATGTACAGCAAGTATATGAAGCACTGTTATTATGCAGACTTAAACAAAAGCTGTGAATTAACCACCTCTCGTCTACCTCACTGTCATGTTTCAGCTGGCGCAACACTACTTGATTCTTGCCGAAGAGAAGGACTCAGAGTTAAATAACCATCTGGCTGTTAACTGGCTGATTAGAGCAGCTAAACAGGGAAGAAAAAGTGCAGCGAGATTATTGCAACGCTGTTGGATCCAGAAAAAAGGTTAATGTTACAGAACTTAATGTGCTTGTCTCTGTTTTTTCGTTTGTGCTTGTACTTCTTTAACCATATGTCAAAATGCACTAGGAATCAGTCCAGAGAATGAGGCTGATGTGCGCAAGTTGTCGACGGAAAGTAAATTTGAGCAGACAGTTCGCAAAGCAGCCATGATGATGTACTGGAAGCTCAACCCAGAGAAAAAGGACAAGGTGGCTGTGACTGAGATGCTGGGAAATGTCAGCCAGATCAATGCTGTGCCAGGTGGGATGCACATACACATTTGGATAAAACCACTATCAGCATATTGAGTGTTATTACATGTATTATGACAACAAGCATGCCTGGTGTGCCACGGCCTCTCCAGTATGCTGTAGCATGTTAAATATATCACATATTACTCTTTGTGATGTCAGTGTTTGCAGCTGTCATGGTGAGTAGTATCACATTACAGGCAGGCATGCATGTTGTGTTTCTGGCTCACTGGTGCTGTGGTCATTCTTTACCAACAGGTGGCACTGCAAGCGGGATTCTTGGCCCAACCTCGGGCCAGACTCAGAAAGTACTGGAGAAAATGGTCAGCAGTGAGTGTATGTATCCAGGCACACACACACAGAGAGAAGTGAGTATAGTGTATACTTATATAATCACCTGTAATTTGTCCTTTCAGCCAAACAGTTGGTGGATCTGGAGGACTTTGTTGAGATGACAAAAAAGTATGCACAAGGTTTTACTCCCCCGGCACCCCCACAAAGTAAGAACCAGGTCACAGCCAAAGCTGAAAGCAAAACACTTCATGACAGTGGGGAGGTAAAGGAAGAAATCTGCAAAAAGATAAGCAGTCTAATAATATGAGGACACAAATGTAATTTAATGATGTGTGTGTGTGTGTGTGTGTGTGTATGAACCACTTGCAGCACAAGACTGAATTGGTCCCTCCAGGATGCAAGAAATCCCGCAAAATGTCTTGGGGTTTTAGCCCAAGTGGGATGATGTTGGACACTAAGCAGACTGGGGCATTACAAAAAGCCATGGACATGAAATCACACCTAATGGTATTTCAGTCATATGTAGTTTTACAATGCAGTATGTAGAAAGTGTCTTTACTGTTGTTGTTAAATCTTTATTATATTTTTCCTAATTTGTCTTCACTTCAGATGCTGCAGTATCCTCTGCATGTCATTGTGGAGGTGAAGGAGCACCTGGTTGACTGGGCATCGCGGGCCGGTGTCCAGTGGCTGAGCACAATCATCCCCACCCAACATGTCAATGCGCTTATTTTTTTCTTCATCATAAGCAACCTGACAGTTGATTTGTTTGCCTTTGTCATCCCTCTGCTTGTGTTCTACCTTTCTTTTATCTCCATGATTATCTGCACACTACGTATTTTCCAGAGCAATAAGGTTAATATAATATAACATAAAATAATAAACATAAAGCACATTTGGTACCACCACACACATTTTACATGAAATGTCATACTAATGCATTAAATTGGCAGTAAGTATGGAAGCTAAAATAATGCATATATTGAATCTGAAGATTATCTTTCTTTCTTTCTTTCTTTCCCTTTTTTCCAGTCTTGGGAAAACTTCAGAGTCCTGACTTCTTTGCTGACACGTTTCGAACCTGGGTTGGATGTGGCAGAAGCGGAAACCAACTTTGGCTGGAACAATCTAGAGCCATACCTCTACTTTATCTTCTCTGTGTTCTTTGTCATTTTCTCCTTCCCTGTAGCCGATAAGGGTTGGATTCCCTGTTCTGAGCTTTCTACTGTGGCCATCTTCTTCACTGCTGTCAGCTATAAGAGTCTCAGTCCCACTGCTGCGATGTATGCACGCCAAGCAATGCTGATAGAGGTCAGGGGACACACAGCACTGGTACAATGTGATAAAATTATCAGATTCTATGTTGTGCATGTTACAGCCTGTTAACTACACATCACACAGTAAATGAATATTGTTATTAACTCACTTTTTACAAAACATACAGTAGATTTAAACTTTTTTCTACCTTGTAAGAAGGCAAGATGTTAAAATTTTCAGCATGTACCAGAATATTATCTTTTTTTTCTTTTGTAATCTGAAGGACTTGAATTTGGTTTAAAACAGCTACTTTAAAGTGTCTGTGAAGACTCTCAGTCATCCTTGTAAAATAATCTGGATCTTGAGTCATGGCAGATGGACTTTTTTCTTTTATATATATTGACTCAATAAGAAAGAAGTCCAGTTGCCCTGACTTAACTTCCACAGTTTCCTTAAAGTTTTGCAAAAAAACTTCTTATGTGCTTTCCAGGTTGCATCATCTTTGTGTGGCCTGACCCAGTTCCTGCCAGAAAACATGACAGTGCTTCGTTTCCTGGGACACACCTTTGCCACAGTGCCGCTAGGGGAATCAGTGGTGCTGAAGCTAAGTCTTCCTTGCCTGCTGTATGTTTATCTCTTCTGCCTCTTCTTCAGGTGAGAAGGGGAGTTTAGGTCCCTGGATGTGTTTAATGAACACAAGTTCACACACTGAATTGTGTCTGTGGGATTTAAAGTCCAGCATATTTTATCAAATGTACAAGTTATTTAATTATTTCTTCTCCTGTTTATTTTCATCTTCAGCATGGCAAGGATGCGTGGTTTCCGGGGGACTTACTGTATCCTGGTTCCATACCTTGTGTGCTTCATGTGGTGCGAGTTCTCCGTCGTGCTCCTTCAGAGTTCCTCTGCTGTGGGTCTAATCCGCACATGTGTAGCCTACTTTCTGTTTTTGTTTGCATTGCCTGTTCTGGCATTCGGCCTTGTCATCATGCTCTTAATCCAGCTTTTTAAGTGGTTTCTTGAGCTGGAACTGACGAAGATGATCGTGACCCTGGTAGTATGTGCGATACCTGTCACCCTGCGGCTCTGGACACGATTCAGCATGTCGATTTTGGATGTCTTCCGCTCACTAACACACCGTGGCCCAGTCAAAGTCATCTTACTCGGTATCTCTTTGGTGATACTGTTTTTCGCTACCTATGTGTATCATGCAGAGGGACAGAAAGTCTATAACTCCACACTGACTTGGAGCCAGTATAGTCAGGCATGTGGGCCTGCTGCATGGGAAACTAAAGGCATGGCCCAGACACAGATCTTCTGTAGCCACCTGCATGGACACAGAGTTACTTGGGCTGGGCGTTTCAAGCATGTTCGTGTAGCTGAGACAGAAAATGGGGCACAGTCAGTCATTAACATCTTGCCTGTGTTTATGGGAGACTGGCTGCGTTGCCTGTATGGAGAAACGTATCCCAAATGTGAGCCAAAGAATTCTACAGTTTCAAACATAACAGCTGCAGATTTGACAGCCAACTCTGCATCAACTACTGTTTCACTGCCCATCCTTCTCCGAATTCAAGAAGAGGAAGAGCTGTGTCAGATCAAGGCTTTGGCCAAACAAACCTGCCACGTCAAACGCTTCGACAGCTACCGATTTGAGGTGACAGTAGGGATGATACATGATGGAAGTGTTGAGGCTGAGGCCCCAGCAACAGATGTAATCCTAATGGCCAGCCATGAGTTCAGACAGGTTCTGCTTAATCTGAACCCTGGCAATTTAGTGGAATTCAGCACCAAACTGGAAGGTCGTCTTGGAACCAGAGCTCCAGTTTTGGAGTTGAAAGCCATCAACTGTCTGGACTGTGTTTCTTCACTGTTGACTGGAGGCAGGCACGTGAAGATAGAAAGAAACTGGAGACAAACCACAATGAAATCCATGAAGTTTGCGTTTGATTTTTTCTTTTCTCCATTCCTGTCTGCAAAATTAACTGCCTGAGAAGAAAGAGGGCGAGAGAGTTGAACTGGACTAACGACGACAGAAATACAGTATCTTCGGGAATTCAGCCTGTCCCTTTCTTGTGATGTGACGTTTTGTCATTGTACTGATTTGAAGGTATTGTTTACAATTTGATCTAACATGAATGTAACAGTTCAACTAGTGTATCTTGTAATTAATATTTTGAGTACCTCCTGTACTTTTTTATAGTACTTTTTGGTGTATCATGAGTTTTCAAAGAATGCTTAGTATTGCACTTTATTCACCTCTAAAGAATTATCAGATTAATTATCACAATCAGCATGGTTTTCAGACAAAATGATATTGATCAATTTGTGGCCCGAGTCAGTCTTTCAGAGTTCTCCTGTGGTGTTATAAATAACTGGATGAAAGCCTAGTAATAGTATTATTAGTAATGCCTAGTAATAGATAGTATTTCTAGAGTGAAAACTATCTAAACTGTTGTATTGAACAATTCCTTCAGTATGTTTGCATGTACAGTGTGTGTGTATGTGTATGTAGGTCTTCAATTATGATGGCTGGGTGATGCCAAGATTTTTTATTTTTGTGGTCTTAAAACTTTCTTGTCTTTATTTTTTCCGTTGGTAATCAGGTTTTTTTTTTTAGCTACGATGCACATTTACACATTTACACTGTTTGTGGCAGTTTGTGGCTTTTCAAAGCAAAGTATTATGTGTTGCTCTTCTAATTGGTACTGTAATGTATATTTAAATACACAATCAGTCACAACCTTAGATCCACCTGGTGGTTTTAATGTTGTGGTGGACAGAGGTCAACGTAAAAAATAAAATAATGCTGCCCAGTGGTTTTAATGTTATGGCTGATTAGTGTGTGTTAACACTTAAACTGTAACTGTCAGCATTAAACCCGTACATGGGGAATTTTTTGTGCATTCAGTTTCTGGGAACGTGGAATTACTGTTATTTAAAATGTATTACTTTGAAACACAACCTCTCATGCATGGTTTTATTCATGGTCTGCTTTTTGTTATGTTTTTTAGCAATGAGAACAAATTAAACACAGACACAGATATATTAGAATCCCACATGTTTGTCAGACTGTGTTATTTATTAATGCACATTCCTTTCATTCATCTCATTCGAGTTATGTTTTGTTGTATTGATAGATTTTTAGTACGTAAGTAAAGCATGATAGATATACACACTAGCATTGAGTAATGGCAACATGCTGCTGCTGCTGTGCTCCTGAACACAAATCTTCTCACTCTACTCCTCTTGTGTGTGTTGGTGGTTATGATGCGATTACAACTGACTTGTTCTAAACTACAGCTCACCACTGGAGGACTGAGTCTTGAAACTTATATAATGCTTTAGGTGGCCTGTCACTATGTAAACCATTTTCTTGTGAGCAGTCGTCATCCTCATGGATTTTGCTGACATGTACACTTTGCTAAGCCTCTCAGTGCACTACTGTATCTGCATCCAATAACACTAATGGACAGGAAAAGAAAGTCCTCTAGCTCACAGACAGCAACTTAAATATCTGTGATTTAAACAAGTGAAAGGTGAAGAAAGAGCAGACAAGTGAAACAAAGATGGTGACAAGTTTCTTCTTCTATTGCAGTTTAAGTTTAGATTGAGGGAATCTGATGCCGTCTACCTTTACACTGATTTTTCCACTGCTGCTGCTACAGTACACATTATATCCAGACCACTTAACAATAATCCCAACAGGGCCAAGGTCACTTGAAAACAAAGTACTTCACTGTAAACAGTCAAATCATGACCAGGTCACACGGTTCACTCCAACACAGACATCACCTTACTGCTGTAAATCCTAGGTTTTCAGTGTCACACCCCAGAGTAGCAGGAGGCACTGTGAGGTATACAGTATAAAGACATTAAGAACCTGTGATATGATACACCGACATTATTATTTTAGTGTTAAAGACATTTCAGCAATGTACAGAATGAGCGGTTGCACTGATGATCTGACCTTCAGACACACTTGACACAATATTATCATATACAGTCATCAAAACTGATCAACTGAATCAGGGGCTCCATTAATAATCAATGTGCTTAGATTACATTTTTCCTGATTGTAGGATGCCTTATCAAAATATGCATATACATTATAAAATGAACATTTTGCTAATTTTGAATTAGCATAACATCTAGTAGCAATTTAAATCCTATAGTTTTTTAGATTAAATCACTAATCAGCCTCAATTTGAGCAAATGTGTTCATTATTACCCTGTTACTACTGCATGTAGTTTTAGACAAGAAAAAAAACATAATGTCGTGTTCAAAACCCAAAAAACAAAACACTACGTGTTCGTTTGTGCGCAACTTCCTTCCTTAAAACAACCACCAACACCTATATGCTTACTGTACATACTGCTCCTTTATCAAGTGCAATTCCACAACATTTCTATAAATGAGATCTCAGGGTTTTACATCTTAGCTCTCAGGAAACAAAAGTGATACCACCTTAGAAAAAGAACACAGAATATTTACAGCTAACAGTAAAAAGAGCGTGTACATGTATGTTACCTGTAGAAGATGAGTTTGTGTTTCAAAGCACTGCTGCACTGTGTTTTTGTTGGTGCTGTTATTGCAAAGTGTATAGTGTAAAGATTATGAATGACTTATGCATGCAATCTCCAAGAGCACTGCTCTAAAGGAGAAATTGAGCTGCTGTTGTCACCCAGTTAAAAAAAGGATGTTGTGAAGAACTGTACAATAACACCACTTCCAACATTCCATGTGAAAATGCTTATATTTACATGCACGAACTGGCAAAGTCATTAGGAATCTAAAGTCTAATCATCACAACGTCTTCATGTTTTGTAGCACAATTCATTCTTTGTTGTTTCCCAACACATATCTTCCTTTTTAGTGAAACGGTACCAGAGTATGTTAGTGAGGAGTGCCACTTTGTGTCGCCAACAGCAGAGGTGTCCCTGCACCTCTTCTACTGCCCCTACAGTCAGGCAGTTAAATAAACATCTTCAAAAAGTGGGAGTGGAGTGGGACCAAAACTGTATCCTGTTGGGTACTAGAGACATTAGTCTCAGTGTAATCTCAGTGGTTATAAATATTGCACACCTTCCTTGAGAATCAAATAAATTCACAGATCTATCATGTTGTCATCAAATGTTTTATCAATGCAAACAGATGTTGCATCTCAGTATGTTTTGAAAGATCTTGGCTTAGACTTCTCATAAATGCTGTCCCATTCCCATGCCCATATATACATATATATTTAAACACTTTCTGTGTTTCTGTGACAAATTCAGTAAAATCACTCTGCTGTCCGTATTTCCATCTACGTCACTGTGCCTGCGTCTCAGGGTTAACACGATCCTGGAAGATGTACAGGTTGTTGGTGGCTGCTATGGCAATGATATTCTCAGATGGGTGCCAAGCCATGTGCAGGATTTTCTTTGTGAAGTCCAGGCTATCAACGCCTACATCTCCACGACGACGCTTACCACTGGTATATACACGCCGGGTCCGCAGCACGGCCCGAGGTTTACTGCTTTCCCGCCATGCCTCCAGGGTTACACCTCGGCCCGTCTCCCTGTCAAACATCCGGAAGAAGCTGTTGTATGCCCCTGTCATGATAACACTGAGGAGAGGAGAGAAAGAAATAAGGTTCATGGAAGAGGCAGGAGGAGAAAAAGAGGAAAACAAAATTGAAGGCACAGGATTGATCTGATGTCTGCAAAGCTTGTCTGTGGGATTGATCTACATGTTGTATATTGACAAACAGCATTTAGAGAAGCACTGTAAGCAGAAAAACACTAGTGCATCTCTACATCCTTCACCTTCCAATGCACTTAAATACACTGTACATTGTCTATCTTGTTTCTGTCTTACACTCACTTACCTGTCTGAGCTGTTCCAAACACATTCAAACTTGTCAAAGATGCAGTCGTTTTCATAGAGGGAACACAGCTTACTCCTCAGGTATTCATGGACCTGGCGGTGATGCAGACATTCAATCTTACTTTCTGGAGTAAATTTAGAATTGTACATGGTAGCCCAATGGACTGAACCCATAACATCTATAACAAGTGAGTTTATATTTCATCTTGCAGTCACATGCTGATGCAACTTGAAGCTTTTATAAACTCTTTTATCACATATTAGTAAAACGGAAAAAAGAAAATGTCTTTAAAACTCTTGTTTTTATAACCAATAATCAAAAACGTCTAAGAAGCTTAATATGCTGTAACCAGCATATATTCATAAATTGATCAAAACCTCAAGATTTTTTTTTATTGTCTAATTGAATAACTGTTTCATCAGCAAAACTATTTATGCTATAACATTTTCACAGATGGCCAAGCAACAGACTAACAACAAGACAGATACAACATCCTCTAAAGCTACAATACTTTACATACGGTACTGTAGATTTACCATGGCAGGCTATTACAGTATTAATACAAAAAAAGGTAAGGCAGAGACATAAATAAAGGAAGTGATGTGCTTTCTTACCTGGTATGTTTCCACAGGGCCCTTGTCCATGTTCAGGTCCCACACCTTGACGGTGAGGTAGTCTCTGGTCAGCAGGTACCGTCCACTGTGACTGAACTTGACATCTGACACAGAGGAAATGATCTCTGAGAAAAAGGACCGGCTCCCTGGATCCTCAGGTTCCTCAAACACTGGACAAGGACAGATTAGATTAGTTAGTATTAGTGTATCACAGTAATGATTTACAAATACTCCTGCAGACCTTGTCATGCACATTTTGTCTCTAATCTTCAACACATTGCTCACATTTAGTGTGTTTGTCACAGAGCGCTGATTCTCTCATATCACAGAGGCGCAGGGTGCCCTTGCTGCTGCTGTACACAAATAAGTGGCAGTGCTGAGGATGAAACTCTGCTGCTGTTATCACCTCAGTCAGATCCTCCATGTTGGCTGGTTTGATGTCTACGATATCTGAGAAGTGGGGTTTGTCAAAGGACGAAGACCACACAGATCTTGGACTCCACACTGAAGAGCAGAGGAGTTCTAGCATAGATACCCAAAGTGCTATGACTATATATTTGCAGGGGAAAGTATGGCAGGGCACTTTCTGAAAGGAAGAGCATCCAGAAATTTCATAATAGGGTGAAATGTGGTACAACAAATCATTTATATTGAAAATTATTATTCTTCAGTTTCAGATGAACTTTTCACTGTTTTGTTATCATGTAACAAGCGAACATCTTCACCCCAACCAACCCTGAATAAACATGCACACTCTGCTCCTCTTTCTCTGTTCTACTTGTGGTAGTCCTGTGAGGATCAGCAGAAAGTGTACTGTGGAGTGAATTATTTAAACTCTTCTTCCAAAGATGCCGCAACAATTTTCTAGGTCAGCTTCAATTTGAATGGGAAATCACTAAATGCACCCTGTCCTACATGTTAAGGCTTGCACAGAAAGAGAGAGGCAGTATACACTGCTCTACCTGAAACATAAACCATCAACAGAGTCATATGCTGAATAATTACATATAGATTAAGGGTTAAGATACATATCTACTGTACATATATTTATATATATTTCAAGAGGTAAAATATTATGTATGTGACAGTTTGGGCACAGATTTAGATATATGATTTTCCAATTCATAGTTATATCATTGTATAAACAACCCTGAATGATAAAACTAATAAATACAAACTAGAAATCATGGGTTTCAGAGGCAGGTATTAAAAAGCAGCGTGCTACATGTATGTACAATATAATCCAGTCAACAGGAATCTGCTCCAGTGAGCATACATACACATTTTGCCACACATACTGTATTTGTAGCCCAATCAACACGATTAACTGATGTGTTCAGGTCATGCATATGATTTAGTGTGTCTTTACTTTAACAGTATGCTTTAATGTATAAATCCACTACCCTGAAAATGTTTTTGGTTTACTCCCAAACAAATGTGATTGCCCTTTAAGCAACACAGTATGCATTCATTTTAGGAAGGAAATTAACTTGAAGTGGATGTCAACCTACAGTATATGCCATTTATTACTACGAACTTCAGTCTGCAAGCAAAGGTTCAGTTGCAAACATGTAAGATTTGCACTATTCCCCATTTCAACTCTTCTTCCTTTGTTTGAGTAAATGATCCTGACTCATTAACCAAGCACACTCCTCTTATTGCTGCTGCAGAATTAGTTGTGAAAAAGATATCTCCGGTGGTCTATTTCATATTTCTATTTAGTGCAGTTCTGGGAATTTTATACCCTGTGAAATTGGAGCTTCACCCTCCAGTGACAGATTTAGTTACAAACAAAAATATCATAGGAGAGATGCAGTGTTACTTAGAAAGCAGATAATATTGTGTATCAGCACAATTGAGTTCAAATTTAAATCAGCATGGGAAAAACTAAAGATATCACTCTGAGGAAGGATACTGAAGCTGCGGTCTGTGATGCCCAGGTGCCACATATTGATGCGAAGATCATCAGCAGACAAGTACGTCTCCCCGTCACTGTTGACTGAGATGGAGTTGACATGGTAGGTATGTCCATTGGCAAACACTCGTCTTGGACGTACCTCTACCATCAGATCTGTAGGCTTCAGCACTGGCACCTTGAGCAGAGAAATTAAAGTAGAATTAGAGGACACAAGACCCAGGGATCATATGAGCACAGACGCAAAAGCACAAAAGGTAGAGACAATATGACCCTTATATATATTAAACTCACCAAATGAATGGTGTCCACATTCAGGTGTGAGTGCGCGTGTGTGTACCTGCAGAGAGGTGATGGTAGAGGTGTCCTTGAGCCGTCCCTCCTCATCTTTCAGGTTGTATCCCTCTGGTCTCTTGTCTCTCTCACTCACCTTCCACAGTTTAATGGTCTTATCTGTGACAGGCAGAAATATTTTCACATTTGATGAAGTTGACCAAGTTCTGAGAGAAACAGCAATAACTTCACAGTTTATGTCACATAAGCAGTGAAAAGGAGGGGTGATGAACCAGAAAGGCTCATCTTTCTTTAGGTAGATTTTTGTGGTTGACACAGGGTGATATGGCCGCTACTGTGCCCACTGGTGTGATTCCAGTGACTTACTTGATGTTATTTTATCCAACCTATGTAATAAAAGATGATGGTATAATGCTGGGAATTGGAAGTGTGTTGTACTGATGCTTGCCATTCATACCACAGTCAGTGTTATTTCTAATACCTTAATATCTAAATTTATGTATTTTCATGATTGGTATGAGATTAACTTGACACAGGTCTACTACCAACTGGGAACTGGGAATCTGGATGGGAGAGGTACACACTGTGTGTCCCTCGTGTCTCACCATTGGTAGAGAGGAGGAAATGTGCTGCATTCTGCTGTGGCAGCCATTTGATCTTGTTGATTTTCTCTTCAATCTCCAGACTCTTTAGGTAGTCAAAGTCTGGCTCGTGGCTCTGGAACGTACTGTAGACGTTGTACTCCCCAGAGTCTCCTGTCTCCCCTGCATCTTCTGACTCCCCTTTAGACTGCGTAGGGTCAACAGTGAAAAAGAATAGGTTAGAATAAACTTTCTGTGTATAAAAAATGTAAAGCACAATTACACAGTGGTGTAGTTAGACCATATGGCTATGTATAGAAACAGGATTATTTCTAGTATTACAAATTTAACTGACCTCAGTCTCTCTTTGGAAGATGACCACTCGGCCACCTTTATCCCCTGTGGCCAACAAGTCCCCTGTCTGGTTAAACTCCACTGTAGAGATGACATCAGCTGGAGAAAGACAGGAAATGGCAGCAAATTAAGGATAATGGTTTGAATAAATGTAAAAGGGGAAATAAAGACAAAGAGATAACAAAATAAAAATCATATCATAGCTATAATAAGGAACAAATGAGGGTCAGATAACTAAAAAAGAGGAAAGTATACACAAAATACATGAAAAAATATCTTGTGCAGTAAAGCCATGCTCTTTCTGCTACCAGCTCCTTTTAAAACAGAGTTTAAAACAGGACAACAGCTACTGTCTCTCGCTGAGTGTTCAAAGTCATTGCCTGGCCCTTGTATCCAGCAGAGCAGCGTTAATGCACCCATGGAACTGAAATGAATCTGTTCAGCCATACCAGCATGTTATCTGACACCACAGAGGCAGCTATGACACACCGTCTCTTCTACCTTCAGTGACGTAGTCTCGCAGGAAGGTGTGGTTGATTTTGGGGCTCTCAGCGTCCTCGCCCATCTGAAGCTGAGGGAGGGTGACCCGCCAGCGCGCCCGTCCTGAGGGGAAGGGTCCAATCCGTGCTCTCTCTAGCCACCCAGGCTCCGCCCATGCTGCTGGGGCCTAGCAGAGTGGCCTGGAACAAGGCATCCTGGGAAACCGGCCAGCAGGAAGGAGAAGAGGAGTGAAGAGGAGATGGTACAGTGAGAGAGAAGAAGAAGAGTTTAAGGAAAAGCAGAATGACTGAGAGAGAAAAAAGAAGAAGCAGTATATATAAAAGGAAAGCGGAGAGGCAGAAGATATGAAGCAGGGAAAGGTGGCTGGAAAGGCTGATGAAAATAATTTGGAAAGGAAAAAAGAGTGCTGTCATCAGAAGGCTCATAATACGTGTACATAGCATACCAAGTGGTGTGACCTTTGTTGGACAGCCCACACACTTATTAGCAAAGACACACATGTGCAACATCAACAACAACACACAAGGCCCAGTCAACACTAAAGCTGACCCCAGAGTGGAGGAAAACAAGCAACATCTCCAGCAGAGAAACACTGACTGTAAATCTGTTAATGTACGTAAAAGGACAGGATGACGAGCGTGTCAGTGTGAAAATATCCACTGTAACATTCACCCTGTGTAGCTCCGGTAGTGGTACTTAATGCTTCCAGGGTGTGGTTGTCATCTCCCACTTTCCAGATCCCTGCTCTCACGAGTACGTACACACTTCTCAAATAGACAGACCTTGGCGGAGATCAGAGGAGAACGTGATGTCTTGCCTGTGCTGCAGGAGGGAGGGAAACAGGCCTCAGCACACCTACCGGTCTGCTTGCTCCTGCTGCTGCTGCTGCTGCTGCTGCTATTCCTGGTAGCGCGTGTGTGTCCTCTGCTGCAGTGAGCCTAAGCAGCCCTGTGTGTGTGTGTCAGACGGAGAGGAAACAGGAGAGAGAAGAGAGAGCAAGGATGGTGGTGAGAGGAGGAGATGCTAAGTGGGAGAAAAAAGAGAAAGAGAGAGGGATAACGATGAGGATGGAGGTCTGCTGGCTGCTGATGCTGTGGAACTGATTCTGTGCAGCATCCAGTGTGTCATGGCAGCCTCCTCCTACAGCAGCCAATCACAGCACAGCTGTCACTGGTGGATCCACCCACTGCAGGTGATGAGGAGGAAGAAGAAGCCAGCAGAGGGAGCAGTTAGTCACACAGTGTAACACCGGAACAATTCAGGTTTTAAAAAGAAAAATCTGAGTTACATTGTGTAACAATTTGTGGAGGTTGTCCATCAGTGGAGTCATTTTCATCACCAGTGAGACACAGAACAGTTCCTGCTCTTGCCGAACTGCACAGAGCAAACTTATTCCATTAGTCAACCAGTGTGGCCAAGTTGTTGTTTTATCTTTTATGAATTTCCACAACTTGAGCACCGTGTTGACTGGTGAAGTAGCGACAGGACATCTTTTTTTACTCTTACAATTTCTAACCGGTAACAGTCACAATTCATAATCCTGCACGGCCCGAGTGTGACCCAGGATTAAACGGTTAAAGCTACACCCACACGGACCTACCTGGTTCCCTTAAATGAATAAACCTGTGGCGCCAGCTGGACTAAATAAAGGCCAAGGAATTACCTTGACGTAATCGTTTCCACAAACACCTCCATAAGCATCGCTCTGCTCTTTAGTCTGCTTCACTGCACCACATGGCAGGACAGGTGTGCTCTTAGGAAGCCTTATCGGGCGAACTAACTGAGTTTGGTCGATCTTTTTTCCCCTCACTTGAGCCAGGTGATGCCCTCCCTCTACTCTGAAGCAGCCCTGGAGTCCATGGAGCCCGGAAAAGATAGTCCCAGTTCGGAGACGCAGGACTTTTTCCGGGTGGAAAGAGTGAGTGAGACACCCATAGTGCAAGGCATGAGTTGGTTCTTCTCCCCACTGTGGAGCCCCCGAACCAAGAGGCGGAACAGGTTTGGCGACGCTATGAAAACTGGCCAAGTGGAGGCATGGTTGGATGACCACTCCGACTTTACGAGGACGTACTTTTTACGCAGAGCTTCAGCGTAAGTTATTTTACATTACCACTGTATTTACATGTGCCGCTGAGACTAGATGATATTCCAAGAGTTTGTAAAGTCCTACATGGCCACGATTAATGTAGTTTTTGTACCATATGTCGTCTATAAAAGTTTACTCTTTCTGATATTATGACTCATAAATCATGTACTCTTGTCCGTGACTTAAGGGCCAGTGAACCACGCACTCACATGTCTCCGCTGCCCAGGATTGCGAGGAGCAGCTCTGACCAATCTGGATTGTTCATGAAGGCTCATCATCGTTTGACCAACACACACCTGAACATCTCATCTTTAACAGACAGGCTCAAACCCCTCGCCTCCCATGTCAGTGCTCAGGACTGGATGGATCACTGCAGTCCAGATGTACTGAGCTGTCACTCCCCCTGTTCTCCTCGCTCTGCTAGTTCTTCCCGCTTCTCTTTTTCTCCCAGCTGCCCTTATTCTCCGGACTTACCCCACTCTCCCCAGCTTTTGCGCCCCACCGCTACCAAGACTGCAGCCTATGGCCATTGTGATGGATGCCCATGGATGATGGACATCCTAAGAGGAGGTCTCAGCTGGATGGGCTCTGTTGCAGAGCTCTGCCATGGGGCTGTCCTGCACACCGGGGAGCTGCTGGCAGCTGAGTGCTGCTCCCTCTCCCTGGTAAAGAAAGACTGTGGTGGAAGAAGAACACTGGAGGAGGTGATTTCTCTGACAGCACTGGGAGGCTTAAGTGTTGGCAACATCTGCAGCCATGCACACCTTGAGCTGGTGAAGGGTATCATGGGATATGTACTGGCTACTGAGTCACCAATGAACCTGAGAGACGTATCTCAGGTAAAAGCACAAACAGATGCACTAGTTGTTGTTATAATCATTTTACAGTAAGCACTGGATAACACAAAACAGACTTGTTTCTACACACAAAGTTAACTTGTCCTGCAGCACATGTTTCTTAAACAACTCACCCATTTCTTCAACCTGTTTGCAGATTATATGTTTTGTTCATGGGTGTGTTAGGGAGTCCCTGATGACGCACCTGGTCCCGATCCTTATTTTAACTTCTTCCACTGATTAACCTTATTATTTAGATGATGTTCTTTACTTGGACATACCCACACATATATATATATACACACAGAAGGTAGACAGCAGTTCACTAAATGGCTTACCTGTGGTGCCAGCACCCCTCCTTTCCATCAACACCAATGTGATTAGGAATCAGTGCCATCCCCTAGCAGAGCTGGACACAAGGTAATCCCCAGATAGCGTGGGAGTGGATGGGTTGTTCCTGATTGCCTCTGGGATACTGAGGTTACTGAGAAATGTGGGTATTCCTGGCCGAATGTGTAAAGCTTCGGCTTATCCAGGAGTGTTGAACAGGTAGTTTAAAGACACAAAAGTATGAATTAAGTCAAGTTTGGTGATCTCCTAATGGCTGTTGCTATCAACTTATATAGGAATTCACACAAGAATGCATCCTAAGCATCTTACTGACAAGTTATGTTTTTCTTCTCAGGACCAGACATTCAATTTAGCTCAAGATCAATCATCAGACCTTAATATCAGGACTGTTTTGAGTGTTCCCATTAAAAACCCCAGGGGAGAGGTAACATTCTCATATATTCAGTAATTAACTTTTCTACCATATTCTGGCTGTAGACATATGTTTACAGTTATTACTCCTCATATGTTATAATGTTTAATATGTAACTTTCAGTTTTCTTTTGTGCACAGGTGGTAGGTGTAGTGGTAATGATCAACAAGAGAAGTTTTGAAGATGGTTTGGTTTCTGCTTTTACACGAACAGACGTGAAGGTGAGGACCTGGAGACTCTCTCACTTTAGATACTTCCAGTATTAAAAACACAAGTTCTTTCTGCAAGTGTTGCTGCTGCAGTTTTGACCCTCTAAGGCTTTCTAATTTTCAACAAAACCACATAAATAATTAAAATCTATTCTCTGCATTTCAATTTGATTGGCCAGGTGCTGTCCAGTCATATGGAAATGTTAGGAATGTTCTTGGACAACGTCCAGCTGTATGAGAGCTCGAGACAGGAGGCCAAACGCAGTCAGGTAATTGTAGAAACTCTGTCACACTATCGGTATCCAGCTGCATAAATACTGTGCATATCAGGATTTTGTGCTGTGGTTCAATTTTCATCGATACAGTAACAAATGTATAACTATGTTTCAGGCCCTAATAGAGATGGCGCAGGTGTTGTCGAAGGAGCATTATTCCTTTGAGCTTCTGCTGAGTAAGATGGCAGCCACCATAATGCCCTTCACTCATGCTCAGTATTGCACCATCTTCATCCCCAGCGAGCAAACCTCAGTCGCTGAAGATAAGGTGTGCTATTCTGATGGATTGCTTGGATTGAGTCATTTATTTAGGTATCAAAGTACTTTAAACAACTTCTTAAAAAAAAAACTTCCGGTGGGTTTATTTCAGATTTCGTTCTCGCGAGTAATACACCTGGAGTGTGAGGAGTTCGGATCAGACTGCCAGATCTACAGAAGGTACTGCCTACACATAGAAGTCTTTGGTCTTACCAAAAATAACAGCAGAGATACTGTAAACCAGCTATGTCATTTTACAGGGAGCATGACATCAGCGATATAGATCCATCACATGCCCATCGCACTCTGGCCACTATGGAAACACTGAATATGTCGGGGAGTTGTGAGGGATCAGTAAAGAGCCTGATCTGCTGCCCTGTTAGAAACGAGAGGTCAGAAAATGTCATTGGTAAGATTCCTTCTTAAATGTAAGGAATGAAAATAGTCATTATGTCAAATTGTTATGAAATCTATCTCAACTAAGACACTGTTACGAACTGCCTAACAAGCGGACCCAATTACAGAAACATTTCCCTCCTTCGGCCAGGAGGAGGGAAATATCAATGCTAACACACTGTTAGCATAATTTTAGCTCAACGCATTAAACCGTGTTGGTTTTTTTATTGCAAAGATAAGTCAGTAACTTGTTAGTGTGATTAAATCTATTTAGGTAGGGATTTTATGTAACCCTAAACTATTAGATCACGTCCTGATACACCGGCAGTTATAGTCAATGCCTCATCTAAACCTGTTCTGCCACAGCCCTTCTGCACTGTACAGTAACACCTTACTGCTGTTGGATAGTTTAAAACCCTCTTCCTCATAATGCACACCTGCCCTGTCTCTGTTCCTTTATTGCCACTTAGCTGTGTGCCAGCTGATGAACAAACGCAGCAGAAACTCAGATGAGATGGAAGCCTTTAACAGATATGATGAGCGTCTGCTGGAAGACCTGTCAGTACACTGCGGCCTGGCTCTGCAGTATGCTCAGGCTGTACAGATCACTGAGGAGCGGAGAGCCAGTATAGAGGTCACACAGGAGGTGGGAAAACAAACCTATGCTATGATTATATCACTCGTATCTTTCACTTAGTAGCAAGCTTTATAAAAAGTCAAATCATTGTGGATCTGTGTTATCACACTCTATCCTGCAGGTTCTTGCCTACCACATCACTGCAGCCGAACAGGAAATCCAAGCATTGGAGGTGATTCCCAATTGTTCTTGGTAGAAATTTACATTTACAGCACTCTCAGTCTAGTCTAGCAATGGACGTGTGTGTGTGTGTGTGTGTGTGTGTGTGTGTGTGTGTGTGTGTGTGTGTGTATGTATATATACACACACACCATTATTTTCCTTTATTTTATTTTTACATGATGTTCCTCTAACAGCTTATTTTTATTACCCATGTACTTGTCTCTTCCTGCTGTTTTGTCATCCTGTCCTGGAATCACACTGCAGTTTATTTCTGCAGGTCAGATTAACTGGCTTTAATGCTAACGTGTAAATAAAGCCCTGTCAACTTAAAGCTGTTGATCGGCTGCTATCATTGCCTGTGGGTGACAAAGGTGGTGGTAACCTTCTTACCTATGTTAAACCTAGATGTCTTCCATGCATGTGTGCTGTGTGGGCAAGAGTTACAATGAAAACGCAGCTGTGTTTCACTTTGAATTAATGTTCAGTGTCTATAGGTGAATATTTTGATAAATCATTGTTTTGTTTTTTATTTTTTCTATTGGTTTTCTGTTTTCAGGAGGTCACAATTCCTTCTGCTGAATCACTGCATATCTTACACTTCCATTTCTCTGATTTTGGACTGTCAGAGGATCTCACCGCACAGGCCACCATCCGTATGTTCCTGGACCTCAATTTAGTGCAGGATTTTAAAATTGATTACAAGGTAACTGACCTGCTAATAATTAGGCTCTATATGTTTGTGCAGACATAAGTTACAGTAGTTGAAATCCATGTCCATCAACACTAAAAATATAAACAGAGGATCTGATCACTGACCAATCCCTAAAAATGTGTTTACTTTTTACTCTGTTTCCTTCAGACTCTGTGCCAGTGGGTCCTGACTGTGAGACGTGGTTACAGGAACAACGTGCCTTATCACAACTGGAATCATGCGCTGTGTACTGCGCAGAGCATGTTTGCTATGCTCATGACCACAGACCAGCTCCAGGTCAGTGCAGGCATGTGTTTATGTACAAAAGCTGTCTCTACCAAAACCTGTAAACTTACACTATATTAGTCTTTGGAAATTTGGAAAATGTGGTAAGTCAAAGGTGGCCATCCCTGGTCATTGAAGGCCACTGTCCTGCCTGGATTGATTACCTGGTGTGTTTAGCCAATCAGACGATGGTTGGAAAACAAGCAGTGCAGTGGCCCTCGAGAACAAGAATTGGTCACCCCTGCTTTAAGTGTTTGGAGGTTTGCCTTATTAGGTATTTTTATTCATTATGTACAACATATGAGTCTATTGTCTGTTTTAAGTCTTTATTTTAATTTAGATTAAGTCTTTTAAAGTTGTCATGGAAAGTTTTGTGTTCTTCACACATTTAGTGAGTGGACTTAGAATAGCACGCTTTTTTTATCACAAATTAGAAATTATAAATATATATTATTATTATATATTTTTTTAACCAAACTGGACTGTTGTGGTTCTCATTTCTGTGTGTACTTTCTATGTCCTACACTCTTCTCTCTCACTCTTTTTTTCTACCTATGTTTTATGTTCATATCTCAGACTATTTTTTCTCGCCTGGAGATCTTAGCATTGATGATAGCCACTCTGAACCATGATCTTGACCACAGAGGAGTCAGTAACTCCTACATTGAAAGGTGAGCATTAAGATTTTAATATCTTATGTAGCCTGTTAATTATCTAAACGCAAACTATTTGATTATGCATAGTTATTTGTTTTGGTTATTTTATCAATAATTTATCATTGGCTTCTTATTTTCTTTCAGGAGTCAGCAGCCTTTAGCTCAGCTGTATGGCCACTCTTCTCTTGAGAATCACCATTACAACCTGTGCCTCTTCATCCTAAACAACACTGTAAGCTCTCATCCATCTTCCAACTTGTCTCTCTATCATATCAGTTTATGTATGGTTGTCTGTGGTATTTATATCTGCTGACAATTTTTGAATTATAATAATTGTAATATTAATAAAATTACATAGGCAGTCACAGTGCATGGCAGCTGCACCAGTTGTGTGTGAATTGGCGAATGAAAAACAGTGTAAATCTGTAGTCTGATAAAATCTTTTAATGTAAATTTTAAATGGGATTGATGTATTTATATAACAGCGTGCAAACAGCTGTAATGAAAATCACCCTAAAGAAATATCCGCTTTGATTTTTTTTTTTCAATCTCTTCTGTAATCAGACAAATTGAAAAAAAGTTGTAGTCTTCTTCTGACTTCACTCTCTGTCTCTCCCAGGGGAGTCAGATTCTCAGTAGCCTCTCGCCAGAAGACCACAGAACTGTATTACACGTGATCAAAAGGGCAATCCTCTCCACTGACCTGACTGTCTACATGGAGTATGTTAAACCATAAAATGTCATGGTAGCTGTAGGT
The DNA here is from genome assembly GCA_900302695.1 of Helostoma temminkii. NCBI lineage: Eukaryota > Metazoa > Chordata > Actinopteri > Anabantiformes > Helostomatidae > Helostoma > Helostoma temminkii. Next base: position 50,482 of record OMLM01015842.1, on the reverse strand, counting down.
CAAGCACAGTACAAGTCTTGTTGTAACTCAGGTACACTTGTTCTACTTGTGTCTCTGCGTGTTAAGGAGGAGAAAAGAGTTTTTTTTTCTCGTTAAGAAAAGCAGAGTGAACTGGAAGAGTGAGAAACAAAGAGATCTGTTAAGGTGAGGATGAGTGCATTAAAATAACAAACATGTAAAGATGTATATGATGGGGAACTAAACAAGGCTGTGTTTTTAAGATACGTCTTCACCCAACAGGTCGATGTTAATGACAGCTACTGACCTCTCTGCTATCACAAAGCCTTGGCCTGAACAACAAAGAGTAGGTTTCACTAAATGCACCTCATGCGTCATCTCTCAGTCATTTTCAGCTCATCACAACCTTAATCTCACTCCCCTTCCAAAACAGATTGCCAACCTGGTTGCCATGGAGTTCTTTGCACAAGGGGACAAGGAGAAAGAAGAGTTCAATATTAAACCTATTGTGAGTCTGAGTAGCAACAGTTTCTCTTATGTCTACATTTTAAAATTTCATCAAAGGTTCTCTCATTTTGTCGCCTAAAAACATGACTGTGCCTGCTGTGGATAAATGTTGATACCTCTATTCCTAAATATAATCCAAAAATAACTTTGGATTACCCTGACATTGATATTAGGCATCACAACTATTAAATATGTTGTCTTTCTCTGTTCTAGATGGTAAAATAAGAATCATGCTAACCCCAAAATGAATTTACTTCCTTGATGTACCTTTTTTCATGTTAGAGAGCATAGAGAGCAGTGTTTTAATTGCTTTTACATTATCACGTTGCAACTTACCAGTGGATTTCAAACCAAAAAAGGAAAATAAGTGGAGAAATACAGTGTTCTTTGTGTGTGGTATGTTTTCTGAAGGGAATGTCTTGGTGGGCATTTTAAATGATGAAATATTTCTTTCCATTTGTTTTTTTTATGCAAATCACCAAAGACTTATGTGTCCTTCTCAGGCCACACTTTGAGAACTGTGAAAATGCTCAGGGACTACAGAAGAAAATTTCAGAAATATAAATAATATGCACTGGTCCTGTCAAATAAATGAATAAACAAACAAATACCACCCTTTTCTAAGTCAAGTACATCAGTATGTCTTTTCAACATACAATATGATTTGAACCATAAATTGTTGTTGGACTCCTATAAAGTAGTCCTGTTCCAACATCCAGTTTACACTCTCTCCTCACAGGATGTTATGAACAGAGAGAACAGCGCTCGGCTTCCATACATGCAAGTTGAATACATTGATGACATCTGCTATCCACTCTACAAGGTGAGGCACAGCTGCTGATGGTGTGTGTGTGGGGGTGTGCATGTCTTTATTTCCTTGTGTGGACACATTTTGTCACAATATTGTTTTTGTTAAACCACACAGCAATGAACTTAATGTTGTTTCATCTATACTAATTTTCCCTATTACACCTCAGTAATCAGAATATTTTTCTCTATTTCTCTCTCCTGTGTTTCTCACTGTTTCTGTCTCCGTCAGGCTTTATCAAGATTGTTTGACACTTGCTCCCCACTTCTGAATGGTTGTGAGAAAAACAGAGAGAACTGGCTGCGTTGTGCTGAAGCAGAAGAGGAAGAAAACAGTGTAACCCTGGAAACATATAAAAACAATGAAGAAGAGGCACAGACAGAAGAGTAGAGGACTCAAGAGATGAACGATTAACAAAATATTGATCCAGTGCAGTGTGCCCACACCACATTAAGTGTGCTAATGGGTTGTGCAGTAATATTGACTGATAAACTATGGATCAGATGTTTTAGAGCACCTTAATTGTATGCAGTTTGATGCCTCAATGTAATGGTGTACTGAAACTATAGCATAAAACAAAACAAAAACAATTAGGGATTAAAAAGAAGCAATGGCATTGTTCTGTTTAACACACTTTAATCTAGATTTCTGACTCATCAGATTACCCACCTGATGCAGATATAAGAGCTAAACACAGTTGTGGCATGTTTTGAAATTATTATTATTATTAAGAAATTGAATATTCTTCAGAAAGCTTTTCTTAAAACTGTTGCAGACGTTGATGCTGTTTTGGCTCTGGAGCTGCCTGACCTGTTCCTGTCAGAGTTTCCAAGCATCCTTTAATGGTGCACAACTGTACTCAGTAACACCTTGGCTTTCTTTGTGAATTCTCAAAAGGAAAGACCTACATGTTCTATCAAAATAGCCATATTCTGTACTACTTCCAGTGCAGTGTACAGTGTACAAGGCTTCAGTCTGTTCTAACAGTGCTTTTATACAGACAGAGAATTTGTATTTGTTGTTAACTCCCTACTCCCTAAGTCTGATTTACATGATTTTTTTCAAGTTTTGGTAACTTAGTTTGTTCCATTTCAGGTAATACACTGTGCTTGAAGTGCTCACGTTTCTACAGTGGAAAATGGGTGTGTATTAAAATTTTTGACTGTCCACTGTAAACATTGTCTCACACTGATCTGTCTCCACATGTTTAAACAATGAAATTGATTATTTCTATACCATGTAATCTGGTATTTATAAAGCCACCAGAAAGTGTA
>OMLM01015842.1:29562-47912 GCA_900302695.1 Helostoma temminkii | reverse complement strand
TTCACATTTAAAGAATATTTTGGTATGAGTGCCAGAAAAGCTCACATTCACTGTTATGTTAACTCTCATTTATTAATACATGACTATTTCTAATAGAGTTATTTAATGACATATGATTTGATTTCTATCCACACATCCTTGCACTTCATTTAAAAAAATGGAGGAAAGTACTAAGTACATTTACTAAAGTACTGTACTACATGAGTATTAATGAAGTACAATACTACTTGAGTATATAATATTTATCTTACTTTTACGTTATTACAGTAGGAAATATTGTACTTCTTTCTTCACTAGATTTATTTAGAGATTTGGTTTTACTGTGGAGATTCACTTAATGCAAAATATAATCTAATAAATAATGATGTAGTAATGTGGATAAACCACATACACACATACTGATTAAAATTATCAGTTTTACCTGCTGCAACATGAATAATGTTTGCACATTTTTGCCTCAATCTTTATAATCAACAACTTATTCACTTGTGTGACATTAACCATTGTGCATTTAAAAAAGCTTGTCTACTTGTTGTACCCTATAAGCTAATTGTAGTTTTGTTCATGTAAGTATTGTGATAAATGCAGAACATTTGCAACAGGGTATTTTACACTGTAGTATCACTGCTTTTATTTAATTATTTATTTATTTATTTAATTATTTGAGCACTTCTCCCACCACTGCTAAACGCCATTTCGTTTTAAATTGACGGGTTGAATGGCTTATAGGGGCGTTTTCAAAGGCCACGGAGTTTGTGACTCTGTAGTTGACTTCTCCGGCCTCTGGGGGCGGTGTTGCACTTTAACACAGCGCAGTTGTTGCTGATTCGGACCCGCAGAAGAAGTCATCGACCGAGAGACAAGAGGAAGAAAATGACAGGGCGCGCAAAAAGAAAACCCAAATCCCTACAGGTATTTTTACACAGTTTATGTCACTTCTGTCGTGTTGCAGAAATGTCGGTGTGAATGACGGGCTTGTCGTGCAAAAAGCTGTACTGTGTGTGTTGATTAGTGGCGGCAAACACCTCCTTTTAAATGCCAGGGGCAGAAGTGTTTGTCACACTGTCTGAGCAGCAGTGGTCAGACGACAACATGGCAGCAGCTCTGCAGACTGGTACCGCAGAGCCGCTTGGCTACAGGACAATACTAGTCGTACTTAGGAAGTTCCTGTGATGATTTTGCTTTAGAAAAGAGAAACAGAAACAGTTAGAAAACACCATGACCGTAGTTTATACCAAGGTAATGTTTGTGTGCTGGTGTTAAGGTGAATTTATTTGTGTCTGAAATGCTGCGGGGAAGTGTTGGAGTTTAGTTTTGTGGTTTGATCCTACAAAGGCCAAAAATATCAGTGCCATAATTGTCAGCACTGGTTAGTTAACAGCTCCTATTGTATAAGATCACGGACATTTAATTCCTCTTCCGGGTATAAAACACAGAGCACAACATATGGATGCATGCAGTATAGTTGCTGGTTTATTAATACTATATTCTAACTAGCACAACAACCCTGCAATAAGTCTTACCTTCATGGAGGTCATACATTTCAGCTTTTGTTGCAAGTTTGAAAGAGAGGCGTTGATTCAGCATTTTGGAAATTGTCTTTTTCCAATATTTAGTACATCCTCATTGATATAAATCAGGTGAACACCTAGTAATATAATTTAATGCAATGAAATGCTGTTATATGAAAAATAAATGAACCTTACATGTGGCTTCTTATAACTATTTCTTGTACAATACATGTTTTAGGGATCCTGTACAGGAAATGGAGAGCTGAAGAAAGCGCGTACTGATGAGTCCAAAGTTGTGCCAGTGTCAGAGGTGGATTCAGAGCAACGTGATGAGATAGTGCAACTGTACAAGCTTCAAATGCCAGAGGATGCGTACCACTTCTGGGATTTCTGCAAGGAGCTTTGTCCTGACAATCCCTGTGGTATGAGCTGCACTGACAGCATATCTTATTACAGCAATGATAGGACAGACGGTGCATTTGACATTTAATCAATTTTTCTGTATGTACACATAGAGAGAACAGACTGGAGCCACTGGATTTAGTGATACTGGATGGGCCAAGGGCGCAAATGCTCTATGAGACAATACCCAGAACCAGCTCAGCATTTAGGAAAAGTTGCTTAGGACCAGACTGAGCAAACAAGTGTATTTGTTAGATGTTTTCTTCATGTTTGACAGCTTTGCATAGAGAATTAGATGTTCTGGTTGTGCAGTGGCTCCAGAAACTATTCAGGTCAATGCACATTTTACACACTTTATGGTGTTGTAGATTTTATTGCACATTGATTATCCAAGCCTGTCACTGATGTCTGTCTGGAAATTGATTTCTCTATTTATGTGTTATTTGTATGAATGTTGATCTTTATAGGTGCTCTGAAAGACACACTGGGTTTGCAGCTGGTTGGTCCTTTTGAAATTCTGGCAGGAGCTCACAAAAACTCAAAGAATCCTCAGCCTAACTTCCACCTTCACTGGAGGTTTTTTTATGACCCACCAGAGTTTCAGACCGTCCTTAATGGGAGTGGGGACAGCCAGTATCACATTGGCTACTACAGGTATAGCAGACTGTTAGTTAGAAACTGAAAATATGGACACATTGGTGCATGAGTGGTCCTGATTTATTTTTATTGGATTTTATTGTTCCCCAAATCCCACAGAGATACTCCAGACTCCCTTCCTTCATTTGTTGGGGCCAATGAAGCTAAGAAGGGCTGCACTATAACACAAATGGGGGACAATTTGTTTGCTGCAGTGCTGTGAGTAGTATTCACCACATCATATCACATCTAAACATTTTCTGTTTGTGGTCATTTTCAGCTGTCTGGTTAATAAAGGTTAATTGCAGGGTGAGAAACACAATGTATAACATAAAATACAATCAATAAATATTATTAATGCAAAAGGTTTTTTTAAGTTTAATAGCACACGATGAAATTACAGCAAATCAACAACACTGGACAGAAGATAGAAATGAAATTAGTGTATTTTTAGATAAAAAGGCTTAAAAGAGTCATTGGAGCTGGTACATATCTATTATGTGTTGCTAATCATGGTGCATGGACCATCATCATATTCAATAAAGTAATTGCAAATCTTTGCATATTTTTCCTACCACTTTCTATCAACTCAACTACTGCTGACCTTCGTATTCCACCGTCAGACTGTATCTAAGGAAGTGGAAAGAGAGGAGCAGCAAGAAAGCAGGAGACGATGGTTTGGAAAGCTTGGAGGCAAAGCTGAGAGGCTGGGCCGAGACTCTTGGCTTTTCTCTAGAGCAGAAGACCAAAGACATGAAGCAGAGGGACAAGAAGGTAAGTTACACATGGGTACAAACAATGGTTTTACCTACTTGTAGTCAAAGTCACTGTGTCTAACTCACATCTTGATTAGGATGCTGAATTACAAATTTACATCGTCAGAGTTGATTTAAATTAGGTATTGTCTAGGTGTGTGTTTACTATGTGACGTAAGTAATTGAAGCAGAGGACACCTACGTCAGCTTTGAATAGAGGCTGGAGTGGTTTTAAGGAACTTCACTGGTGCAGTCACAGAGGATAAACCTATTATAATATCATTCTACAAAATGTAGCAACACCGTTTAAAATGGTTGTAGTGATGTTAGAAGAGAAAATACTGTATGTTCTGCTCCAGCTTGGCAACTTGGTGGGTAATGAAAAACATCTTGCCCTGCCGCAGGTGGTCACCAAGACATTCCACAGTGCTGGCATTGTTGTACCTGTAGACAAGAACGATGTAGGATACAGAGAACTACCAGAAACAGACGGTGAGCTTTTATAATGTTTATCTAGGGACCAATATTTATAAAAACGTGTCTTCCCCAGTTTTTCTCATTCATCTGCTTCCCCCTTCCTCTGTATCCAGCGGGTCTCAGGAAGATCTGCAGAGCCATTGCTGAAGCGCAGAATGATGAGGAGCGTGTCAAAGCTTTTGGACCTCTGCAGGAGATCATCACGTTCGTTCAGTTTGCCAATGATGAGTGTGACTATGGCATGGGTTATGAGCTAGGAATGGACCTCTTCTGTTATGGATCCCATGTAAGTCTCATTGACAGGAGCATAGATGCTGTTGCACTTTCACACTCCAATACAGAGGTTATCAATCTTCTGATAAGACAGACAGAAAACACATGATTGCCACACACATTTACCGTTTTAAAGTTTGTTAATTTTGGACATTTATAAGACAATACATTTTGGAACCTCTGCTTTGGGTTCTGCAAAGGCATGAATATTGCATAGTTTCGGTTGGCAAAAATGCATTCATTAATCCCTGCTTTCCTTTCTCTCTCAGTATTTCCACAAAGTTATCAAGCAGCTCCTGCCCATGGCCTACAACTTGCTAAAAAGAAACTTGTTTGGGGAAATTCTGGAGGCCCACCTCTCTAACCGTAGCCACGATGATCTGGACCAACTCTCTGCACATTAAAAAGACTCAGAAATTAATTTCAGTTCTAGGTCCTATAAGCTTTTCCCACCATGTGTCCTTGTCTTCGGCTGTTCGTCATTGTTAATGTTTGGTGGTTTTGGTGCTGCTGTCATTGGTTGGAAGCTATTCCGTCATGTTGTGTGTGTAAAAGGTAGATATCTAATAAAGTATTTTTATATTTTTAATTGTTTTTTGTATTTAGTTTTTCTAACTAAATGAGTCTGTAAAACTGATGAAGTTACAGGTACATAATGCCACAGACACTGTGTCTTCCTTACTGTCCATTCACTTTAGATGACATCATCGACCACAAGTTATTTTTAAGTGTAATCACATGCAGTGGAGACAGAGGGCAGCGTTGCAAACATAAAATATACATAATAAATCCTTTAAGCTTCCAGAGAGAAATGACTTCAGTCTTTAACCTGTTTACTGGTGATGTGGTAGTTAAAATAATCTTGCAAAGGTCGGGCTGCATAAAAAGGAAATTTGTAAATGCACATGTAGTAAATAACAATCTTCAGTAATCCGTATTAACTTGTATCCTCATGTTTTAAAATCCTAACTTGGCTTCAGGCTTTATGTAATTTGATTGAACACAACTTGATTTAGAAACACATCATTTAAACAAATGTAAACTAAAATAAGAAATGTGTTCAACATATGCCCCTTATAGTTGAAGAATGGGCCACAAGATTATATGCAGGATCATGTTAATATTTATTAAGGCATCAAAAAAAGCTACAGGTATACAGCGAAAATGGGAATATTGGGGGACCAGTGGGCAATTCCCCATTTTGCGTGATCAATGGCAGAGTACGTTGTAGGATACAAGCTTCCTGTGCTAATTATTCAAATGTCTGTAAACTTCCTCTTACCAGTGGAAAACTGAAATGAATTACATAGGGTGTGTAAAGTTATTTTCTGTTGCTGTTCTTTAAAGTGTTATGTCACATAGGTTCAGTTCAGTTTATTTATCTGTCAATAAGTAGTGTAGTCCAGGTTATGACCTCTTAACTATATACTCCCTGAATGCTGAGATCATACATTTTGATGTATTGCTGTATTATTTTTCTCTATCGTGACAGTGACTGTTTTATTTTTTTCCAGTTTAGGATTCTGGACACCTCATTTTCCACTTTGCCCTCTGCTACTCGAGTTCTTCCTGTTTTTTTATATCTCTCCAAGACAGTGTTATTGATTTTGTCCTGTCAAGCTTCATTAAATTTAGAGCTCAGTGAAGAGACCAATGTGGGGGCGAAAGAATACTAAAAGACCAATTACACTGTCAGCTCAACCCAGTGAGCGGGACTTAGATGAATCCACTTTTCAAATATAGAAATACTGATTTTATTTAAATGTTGGACATCATGGATCACTGTGAACTTTGTGAGCAGGGCGCTGCTGCTGCTGCAGAAGCACCATGGGGTGGTGGTGAAAAAGGCAAGGAACTCTCTGAGGTGCATTCATGTGCCATCAGTTCATGTGTCATCAGTTAGTCATATTTTCTTCTAGTGCAATTCTTTCAGATGAAGCACTGTTCTGCTCAGTGTTAAAAAAAAAGACAAAGTTTTAGCAGTCTAATTACAGTTTTATGTGAGTAGAAATAAACTTACAACAAAAGCACACAAAAGTATAAAACAGTCCTGGTTTTATCGTAGTTAGTCTCTTTATTAACCAGCCATAACATACAGTAGTCTGCATCATTTTTACTCACTCTTACTATTCGTCATATCCCTCGACACCTCGCATTTTAACAGGGGTGTCAGAAAAACAGGTTTTTGGTGTTTGTTCATTTGTTTTGTTTTTCAGATTGATCACCCAATCAAGATGTGGCGTCTAAGTTTCCGACTGTCCTTGAAGCAGCCTTTATCCTGCGGAGTTTCGGGGAAGCGCATCAGAGGCGCGTTCACGTGTCCACACACACAGACCTCAGCAACACACCGGCAGCATCCCCGGACGGAGGAGCGCTCGTTTTGCTTTGACAGTCTTGAAGAAGCAGTGTTTTAGCTTTTGTCACGTTTGATCACAGGCGGACTCTGACGCCGCAGAATGATCCCGGGCCCTGCCGAGCCTTGTGGACTCTGAGGCCCCGCACAGAAATCCACCTTGCACCGGCAGAAGGACCCTGAGTGAGCGCATCGCCACCAGCAGCAGCAGCCGGAGACAGAATGTCAAGTAGCCCTGAAGAAAGTCTCTCCAGGGGCGGCGGCTCCGACCGTGACTTGAAAATGGCCTCTTCGAACAACACGTCCCCGGAGGGTGGACTTCCACCACCTCTCCATCAGAACCGTATACGGCAGGTGGGTGTCTGTCCGCAGCCCAGAGCAGCCCGAACCGCTGCTGATGCTGTGCGCTCAGGGAGAGCAGGGCAAGGCGTTGCCGCTCTTCAGCGCTGGTTGTGTGACACGATCTCTGTGTTGTGATTAAATTGCGTCCAGTTGGCTGTTGTTTTTATTAGAAAGGCTCTGCGGAAAAGATAAGATGCTGAGACTCGTGTGCTTCATGTGAGTGTGACAAAACCCAAACAGGCCAATTGTGCCAGTGGTTATGGCGGTCAAAATAAACACCAGCAGTCGGGCCTCCTGCTACAGGCTGCAGTGCACACAACTTCAGAGGCTGTAGGTTGATCCTGACCACGGTCAGTGGCTGAACCTCCCAGATTGTGACTTCTGAGGACTTAGTTTATTTTTGTCTTACTGGGCAGTTGATGCTCAGTGGCAGACACTGGTAGTTTCATATGATTCTGACACACACTCATATATTTACATGCTATTTATGTCCACTTGTTGTATCTTTGCCCTGTTCACCCACTATGTGCTCTCTCAAGGCTGCTCACTCGCTATACTAGTTTGCTGTCATGTTTCTGTCCTTGTGTGAACTGAAATCGTGATATTACGTAGATCGTTTTCATTCTCCTCTTCTTCACTTGTCAAAACAACCTCTCACATATGCTGCTGATGCTGAGGTTTGTTGTGAGGAATTAAAATACGCTGCTATATCAACAACAGCTTAACAGGAAAATCTAAACTGTGTATTCATATATGTTTAGCGAGTCTGTTTTCAAAATGAATGTTAAAAGTTACCACATAGAACTGACAGTGTAACGTGTGTGTTTGAGTATTCAGTGAAAGTGAGTCAGGAGATGGTAGATGGTTATTTCCTGCCTCACTGCACTCTCAGGCTAATGTGATTTCAGTAATGGACTGTAGTGCTACATGTACACACACACACACACTTACACTCTTTAGTCTTTTCTTTCAGGGTGGGGCCAGTGAGCTCAGATACTTGGATGCTAGTGGGATTTTTTTGTATTATATTAGCTTTGAAACAAAAGCAGCTCTGCTCAAACAGGTGCCTGTAAGTGATCACGTTGTGCATAAGGAAAAGGAATAGCTGTATCTTCTTCTCGGTGCACAGAAATTATCTGAGATTATGTATCTGTAATTTATAATTAAGGTAAAAAGAGATTTTTCCTAAAACATCCCAGTTTTTCTTTGGAGACTAAACTTGCGACAAACAGTCACAGTCTGAGCTCATCTTTTGCACAGCTGTTATCTTAATATTCTGTACCACATACATGCAGATTTGAGGTATTTACAGGTGTACAAGACACCACTGTCCCAACACAAGACACAGTTGTGCTTTTACTTGAAGTCCATCTTTTTACCAGTTCTATTAAAATTTCATTAGCTTTTCTCATTCTTCACAGTAACTAACTAGTGTGACTTCTGGTAAAAACCTAGCGTACTGCAGGCACTGCTACACTGTGAGGAGGTTCACTCTTGCACTCAGATGTATAGACTTCACTAATGTGTCTTAAATGGCCCTCTAGATTAAATGTGTTTTGTTTACGTTATCACAACATTTGATAATGGACAAGGAACACATTTGTTATGGTGGTACATTAGTTGAGACACATAAATTTGGGAGTGAATGAATCAATGAATGAATGAACGAATGAATGAATGAATGATGATGATGACGATGATGACGATGATTTCCCACTGCAGAAATCCATGTTTAGCTTCTAACATGATGAGAGATCGTACGTGGGTAAAAGAGCATCATAGCGAGCTAAACAACATAACTTTGACATAACATTACCAGCCAGTGTGGACCAATAGTCACACTAATTTTCTGTCTTCAATATTTACTTTCCTTTCACCTCTATTTTGTTCTCCTCTAACTCTTGAGTAGATTATCTACAGAGGAGGCTGAACTACACAACCTCAGTAAAAATAAAAGTGCAAGTACCTAAAAAAAAAACTCTACTACAAGTAGAAAAGCCACTTTAAACAAAAAGTCATTTCTCAAGATCAAAACTTGCTTTAAGTAGAGTACAAGAACTCCACTAAGGAACTGACTGAACAGACTGAGAAGTGTTTTAAACACCACTGAACCTGATGCTGCTGATAACATGAATGTACAGGTGCAGTCTAGATATGTTCCACATGTGTCAGATGACCAGATTCAGGGACAGAGAACTTCTTTTGTATTGTATTTGTATTTGAAAAATCATCCAACATTCATGTCATTTATTCTATTGAGAATTTTACTATTTATATATACATATTATATATATTATGTATTACCAGGTGATCCATAATAATGCATCATTATTTATTAGCTAGTTGAGATGAGTTAGACTCTCAAGTCTGAAAAGATTCTTGACGTTGACTGATTGCATTAGTAAGGAAGAATCACAGGTGGATTTTAACTACATATATTTATGGTAGATTCCAGTGGAAGTACAGAACCTTGTTTTCTGTGATGTGGTGTAACTGAGTCTTTAAGCTGGTGGAGGCTTTGTGATGTGAAAAACTGGGAGATGCAAAACATGGATTGATAGGAACATTTTTAAATAGAACATATCTGGTGAGGGTCAACAGCATTAACAGTTCTACTCAGAGTATGTGAGACAAGAAGAGAGAATGACAAAGCGATTGGCTTCTGTGGTGTGAGGCTCCTACTTCCAGGTCTAAAAATACTGCCAGTCTCTCATGTGATTGTCCTGGAGAAAAGAGCTTCTTCCAGCCAAGCGGCTGTGTGTTCATGTCTCTGTGCTCACTGAACCGGTGTCACTGGGCATTTACACGCTGCTCTGGGTTGGTGTTGAGTGATTGCTTCCTACAATCTACTGTCTTCTCTATCTGAACAATACAATGTCAACTCTCTGTCTTTCCTGTGGCTGCAAAGTGGGAGCTCGGTTTGCTGAGATGCTAAATGTAGGAGTCGGATATTGATAACTGGAAATATCCAGGCTTCTCTTGAAATACGTTGGCCAAGGCTGAACAGGACACGGGCGGTGTGTTTATCTGAAAACACAAATACAGTCTATATTCAGAATAGTCTAGTTTTACAACTTGTGTTCAGGGCTGGGTAAATTGACCTAGTTTTACTTAGCGTTTGGTACAAACTTCCTCTTCTAAGTGGACCTTTGCTGTATGACTCAGGTTCCCTTCATTTTACAGCTCTTCCTGCATCACAGTCCTTTCCCACTTTCTTTTTGGCTTGACATCCATCTTTACTCCTCTCACTTTATTAAAATGGGAGTTTCAGTATTTACCTTAGTTTTCTCCTTATGTTTGCCTCCAAAATACTCTCCTTTCTCCTTTCAGCCTGTCTACCTTACATTTCTCCTCATTGCTGGTCCCTGCAGTAAAGTCCTCATGTGCCAAGAGGTCAGATTTCACTGCAGCCTTTGACATTTTCCTCTCTCACTTCTCGTGTCTTTCTGTCTGTGTCTCCTCTGCTACGCGGTGTCTGTCTACCTATCTGTCTGTCTCATTGTCTCCACTGGGAGTGGTGTGATGGGATTCTGCAGGAAGAGAGTACTAATGGAGCCACGGCCTTCATTACATTACCTCTAGACAGCCACAGACACACATACACCAACAAGAGGCTACAGTTATCTTCTGCTACTTGGTACCAGATTGTTTGGCCAACTGGACTCTCTGTGGATGCATGTACACATGCGCACACACTCACACACAACATGTAGCATTTCATGGTTTTATTAGCTGTGTCTGCTATAGCTGTTAGAGAGCTTGCCTGGTTACACAGAACTGTGAGTGACTGTACATGATCTTCCAGTGAATCACTGGTTTAATCCTAAAACAGGTTTTGGGCTTTTGGACAAATGAAGCTTGTTTTCAATTTAGAATTTTCTCTAATTTGAATTTCAAATTTATAGAGAAAATAATAAATCAATAATTGCTAGCAGCAGCCTGGTAGCAAATTACATGCAAGCCAATACTCACATTTGAAAATTATGGAACCACATGTTTTTATAACTAATTATTAGTTCGATTATCAAAATTGCTGTCTTTTGCCTGGTAATCATAAACTTATTATTAGAACAACAGTGTGTCTAGATGAGCTAAAGAACTTACACAGACATACGTATTATATCCCACTGTGGCTAACATAGCTAATAAAGGAGTGGCCTTATTAGCTATGATACTCAACCTTTCAAATATTATTCTTCTGTATTACACATATGATTATACATATATGATATATTTATGTATTTGCACACAAGTTTATATAGTAGTGGTGATAGGTTATAGAGAAAAGCATTGGCATTTTAATCCTAAATGAGAAAATCCACATGGAGTATCAACATGTCTATATTTGGGTGCAAACAATGCTCCGACACTCTGTATCCTACACTTCCTTCTTGCAATCAGAGAGCCTCATACTGTAACTAATAGAGGTGTTCTAGCTACTGTATATATGACACTATCTTGCCCTGGGCTTTATTTTCCTGATGGATGTTTGAAGGGCAGAAGACAGCATCGCTACATAGCTACTTGTCATCATCTTTTGATGACGCATTAGTTGTTCAGATGAAAGGTTGTTCATACAAACAGCTTGAATTCAAAACGCAAGAGAAAGTGAGAGTGCATAATGTAGCGCTGGACTGGCTGCATTAACTGAATGTAAGGCAGAAATCAAATGAAGGATGAAGAAATATTATGTTGTCCTAAGATGCCTCCTTTGCCACTCATGTTCCATAGAAGCAGGTGTTTTTGGAATGGAAGCATTTAGATGTTAATTATTCATCATGGCCTTATAACTCTGTTTGCCATTAGAGAGGAAGAGAAAGTGGAGGGTGTGGTTGGTGATCAATGGACTTCTCAGAAACTCAACTCAAACATCTTCAATGTAAATGTTCTCTCTCTGGGTCTTGTCAGCTCCTGACAAGCCCTTCCTCCTCTCCCTCTCTTTTGCCGCCTCTCTCTTCATGTTTGAGTTGGGAAAGTGAAGGATTTCTCACAGGGATACACATCAAAGCTTTTCCCTGTGTTGTTTTTGAATAGTATGGCTCACAGCACTTCACATAGACAGAGACCCAAATATATAAACCCACACATCAGCAAAGCAGCAGACTGCTTTTGCCACATGCTGAGGAAGGTGCTGTGAGGAAACTTTGTTCTCCTGCAGTTGAAGAATGAGTGTGCAGTTTACCTTGTAAAACCACCTTAGTGCCTCTTTCTAAATTTAGGATGTGTTACTTTTGTTCTGTATTAAATGCTTTCTGTGCACCAAATTCAAACTCTCCATCTTTAGCTATAATCTGGAAATGAAGTGTGATTAAATGTTTATACTCACATCTGTATTATTTTGTCTGAATATTTGTCTCTCTGACTAATTATCTGCCCGGTTTTTTCCTCCCTCTCTCTCTGAGTGTGGCAGCATCACTCAGCACTGCTGGTATGACTGCGCGCTGCAGCAATTTTTAGGTCACACGCTTCATTATTCATTGTACATTCGACTCGAAGATGAAATAAGTTTCTGCCTCAACACTCTTTGTCATCTGACACTGGCTGAGATCAGCCATCAGAAGGAAATGTACTCTGCCAAAACTGTTGCAGTGCTATGACATGAACAATGGGTATGAATGGTAAAACAAAATCAGTGTTTCTCTGTACTCTAACAACATACAGCAGGGAGGGTTGTCTGGAGACTAATCAGAGTAAAAATAAGTTATGCATAAATTACAATTTGGGGGATTTGTTCCACTTTTTCACAGCATTTTAGTTCATTTGGTTTTGTCTCATCTAAACACAGTGGGCCCAAAAATTTATACAATTCCAGTTTAGCTACGGAACAGCTGATTTAGCCTATTAATGATGAAGAGCTGAGTTCATTAGGTTGTAGTGTGCACATGTACCTCACAGCTTCAGTGTCCCAGTACAATACAGGGTTCTTCAGACTGTTCTCACCCCGATATCAGGAATATTGACATTCACTTTTAATGATAGAATATGTCTTGGGTATTCAGTTTTACTGGAATATAGTCAAGGCTCATGTCATCTCATTAACAGGAATGGAAAACTGACGTCATATCTTCCCGAGGGACTTCAAAGAGGGCAAGCTGTAATTTAGCACGATGGCCCCTCACTCAGACTCTGATTTATCTCTCATGGGGCCTCCCGTATATACCTGTATCACACAGAGACAGTAGCTTTTGATTAGTCATCTAAAATAGCTTTTAGATGTATCACCTTAAAAACGGGAAGTAAATGATGAATTTACAGTCATAATCAATTGCTTACTCTGCATTTCTGGCCATCTGTAGTCAATGAGCTCAGAGTTTGTTCTGAAAAGTGATGTTCAAGGCTGTAGCTTAATGTAGCGAAAGACCGCAAGCTGAGAGCAATTAGTTAATGTGGTGCTGCTGTCTGCCTGTAGGCCTGTTGCTCATCTGTAAGTGGAAGTTAGGAGGGTTGTCAATATGGTAGCAACACTGAAGGATGAAAATGGATAAAATCATGTTACTGGTATATCACAAACCAGATGTCTCCATCTGAATGAACACATCTTCCAGTGCATAGAGGTGGTACATCTTCATTTCAAACAGGGTGTGGTCATCTCGACTTTCTCTCCTGTCTTCTCCCAGGGCACAATATGTGATTGCGTCAAGGTTATATATCTCATCTATGATGCATCTCTCTGTTCCACCATCCCCAATTGTGTTTCAGTATCATTACTCACTGTCTGGGTGTGGTCCGTTTCTTAACTGCCTTGCTATTAAAATTTGCTCTTCGTGATTTGGTTTAGAGAGAGCTGGGGAGGGAGTGTGAGAGTGCGTATGTTTTGTGTACTTCATAGCTTTGGCATTTGTTAAGCAGTAAAAGAAACTGCAAAATGACCTGACATTTAAATTATGACCTGTGAGCTAACCCATTACAGTCTCTACTCTGGCTTATTGTTCTGTCACTGAGCAAGGTAAACGTGATTTGTAGATTAGCAGTTTAGATATTTCCAATAATTATACTGGTCTGTGTATGGTGCTATGCTACTGTATATGTAAGAGTAAGGTCAGTTGTGATCCTATTGCTAAAAAGGACTGTTGTACAAATCTTTGGTAGATTTATGAAGACAACCTGTTTGGAAGACACTCATTCCTGTAGTGGAGCGTTTAGAAAAACTGAAACTGTTACTAGCGTGTAAAACAATCGCTAACTATTGTTCAGTTCTATTGTCGTCTTATAGATTATTTAAACACTTAATCCTTCGGGTGTGTTGTCTTTACTGTGAAACCATCGTCTGAAATAGAGTCAGTTCAGCCTGTGTTGCAAGTGGCATTTACCATGACAGACTGTGATAGGCTAAAATCATAAAATTGTTGTGCTTTTGAAATATGTGGTTTGACATTTTGGGAAATCCACTTATTGGCTTTTTTGCTGTGATTTATATGAGAAAATCTGTACCACTCTAATGTCTGTGCAATCAGTACTGAGCTGGTGCCAGGACTTGATTAGCATGAAGACTAGAAGCAGAAGGAAACAGGCTCTGTCCAAATCTTCAAAATAAACTCATCAGCATCGTTTTCAGCAGAAAAGCTGGTTTTGTTTGAGTTGTCTTCTGTACAGAGGATTGTGCGTCGAACATCTAATGGCCTTTAATGATACGCTTGTGTAATGGAAAAGTTATTCAAGCATGGAAAGTAGCTGAGCATCAATGGTTTTACCATTGTGCTCGCATTCTACTCTATTTAAACATATCTGTACCTGCGTTGAGTTCAGTAGGAAAAAACACCTTCTCCATCATTTCACAGGCTAAGCTTTCAGTCGCTCACACTTAAACATGAGCACAATGCATTGCTTAAACCAGCTAGTGAAAGCTAGCATTTCACAATGAAGATACGTTGGGAGGGGGTTAAAAGCTGTTGTCATGAAAAATGTATGGGCTTCTAGAAATCTAAATGAGTCTTCAAACAGGAATCTCAAATGCATTATATGCTGCCAGACCACTGGCAGAGCTTCACTCACGTCAGCACTGCGGCTCCATTAAGAGGCGAACAAATCATAAACATCCAAAACTTGCAGAAATAACAGCAAAAACAAGAAATATGTTGTCTCCCTTGAGCAGAGCAGTAAGCCGAAGAAACAAAGGAGTAGTTTTGTATGTTTTAGCTTATTTACAATGAATTATGCATTTACAGTGTAGCTTTTTTATTTGCCAAGCAGCCTGCGGTTCATTTTAGTTTATTTTCGGATGATATGAAAACAAGCTTGCAGTTTATGAGTAGGCAGTCCATCACAGTATTTATTTATTTATCCTAAACAACTGCAATAAAAATCTGCATTAGTATTTCATTCTCATTGTGCTGTATGTTTTTGGAAACTGAAACCCGAAAGACAAAGAATGAATGTGAACATAAAGCTCACTTGTCTAATTTGTAAATGTGCGTACATGTGAGCATACATTGCACTAGTACTCATCAAACTTACATAGAGAGAGATGTGCAGGCATATTGGTCTCTGTGTCTCCCATATCTGTCCATCATAGAGTCCTAATGGGTCATATAAAACCCTCTGGATCTATAAAATAAAAAAGCAGACCATTAACCCCTCCCACACAGGAGATTCACAAGAGCTCACATCTCCTCTGCTTGGACCCCTGGCTCTCAGTGTAACCTGACTCCTACAATAAATGCACATGCACATGCACACACACACTTCCTTTGTTTATAATGCATTCACCTAATCTTCATTATCTTGCATGAGTGATGGCAAATCAATGGAGATCATTCATCATTGCATAGTCACTAAAAAAGGTCATGCCACACACACACAGCTGTCACAGTCTTACTGTAAGAACACTGTCTCAGGATCAGCTAACATGCTAATCAATAAGAGTATGGATTATGTCTGTTAAATCTGAAACTGAAGACGTCATTCATCACAGAATACAGATTTGCTTGATTTGAGTAGTATAGGATTATGTATATTGTGTTTATTATACCATACATTATCCTATTTATTTTATTATTTATTATTTCATGTTTACATTTCATTACTTTAAGTGAGTTATATATTATGCACAATGAAACAATTTCTAGTAAGCCTACAAAAACAACATCACATCAGGGATGTTAAGAGATTTCAGGTACTGGCACATTACATGAGCTCAAGAAAATAGCAAGATCATCATTAGATCATTGTAAAGCTGCAGCAGCTGACTCAACCTAATGTTCAAAAGAAGTCTGGTAAAGCTTTTGTGTGCAGCTCCCCATACAATGAATTTTCTGCTAAGTGAACTATATTGTGAACTATATTTGTCATTGTTTCCTTTTTCAACTTTTTCTGTTGATGTAGTTAATTTTAGTATATTTTATGCTTTTATTTTATCAATAAATTATCAAAAATTTATTTACTTTCAATTTATTTTATTTACATGTATTGTTTTGTTACTGTCTGTCTTGGTCAGGACAGTTTTGCCAAACCAAATTTATAATCAGAGAGGTTCTCCTGGTAAATAAATACAAATTAAATGAAAAGTCCATCCATGATTTTGGATTAGTCACTTTTTAGCTCAGTTACTTTTAAGCTTATTTCTAAAGTGATAGTGATGTCATAATATTATGAATAAGAAATCAGGAGCTGGAACTAATAATTTCTGTCAATAACTAAGAAAATTGAAAAGCGACATATTCCCTGTTTCACCAGCAGAGAGTGCTAGAGGTGCAGTGCACAAGCACAGAAAGCTTTATTCACTCCAAGAGCAGGATTATAATTGAATGAAGCACTCAGGCTCTATGCAGTAGGCCAGGGCATTTTAGACAGCATGATGGTGTGGAGTGATTCAGCAGATCTACGCGATCTACTGCATGATCAGTAGCAAAGAGGTGTGGAAACACATCAGGCAAATTATGTGGACAGAAAAAGAGGTGTGAGATGGTGTCCCTGTGTCCCTGTGCCTGATGCTGAAATATCAAACTCCTACCATAAGCTACACTGTGAGAGACCCTGACATTAGTCCACGGGTGGACACACACACACACACACACGCATGCATGCACAAGCTGTCAAATCATATTTCATCAGCCACCCGCACTAAGGGCGCAGTGCAGCTGAGATTCAGACCGACCCACTTTTCTCCCTTAGAGGGGGAAGCCTGTAACTTGCAGCTTATTGGGAGCCACTATTTCTGTGCTGACTGATTCCCCTCTGGACTAAGTGGTGTCTCCTGTTTTCTCCACTAGCCTGCATAAGGACAGACTGTGCCTAAGTTCAGCTTCCTGACCACTGCCCTCTCTCAATGCTTATCATTTGTTGCTATAACTTATTCCAGAATGACCCTGATCAAATTTATTGCATTGTTTTCTCACCTAATATACACCATTTCACACTGCTGAACACATTATCAAATACCTGAGACACATAGAGATAATCAGGCCCCACTTGTATAATAGTGTAAATGTAAATCCTTGTACAGCTTCAAAAATGTTGCAATTTGCAATAAATACAATTTACACAGTTTACAAATACAGTTTACAAAACTGAAAACAATGTTGCTACTGAAGTTGATTGAAGTTGGATAAGACTGAAAGTTGGATTCAAAGCCACTATGCATCATGTTTTTACATTAGAATTTCTTCATATGTAATTTTCCTTTTGTAAAATGAGACAGACAGAGAAGTGCATTTACATTACCATTCAAAAGTTAGGACACACCTTCTTCTTCTTTGGTTTCTCTTTATTTTTGTTATTTTTAGCTTTGCACACTGTCCTTTCATTAAGCCTTGTGAGCTAGTCACCTGGAAAAGTTCCCAAAAGTGTGAAAGCACTTGTTGGCTACTTTTCCTTCACTCTCCGGTCCAACTGATCCCAAAAACAAAGGACAGCTTTCAGATTGATTGACCTTCATTTCCTAAAGTAATAATGAACTGTCCTTTCTCTTTACAGAACTGTTTCTTGCCACAATATGGATTTGTACAGTAGATGCAGGCTATTTACTTTGTACCCACCCTCACAACTGATGTTCTAAAGAACATTAAGAAGAAGAAATGTCACAGATGTAACTAAATGTAGTTAATCATTATAGTGCCTTTAATATTAATAATAATAAAAATAAAGAAAAAACACTAAAGCAGAAGGTGTGTCCAAACTTTTGACTGGTAATGTATGTCAGCATGTGGCGTAGCTTTTCTGATACTAGAATTGGTGAGATCAATATTGGAAAAATCTTGAAAAAGTTGCATTAATATTCACCTTATTTCACCTTCTGTCTCTTTCCTTTTTCGCGTGTGTCATTGTTTCCCCAGGATAGAGGGAGAGTAGCTGTGGCTGTAGCAGTCAGCTGGCTGCTGGCATGCAGCCTCACTAAACCCCTTACACAAAAAACTCTTTCCTGTGCCTGCAACTCACATACACATAGATACACGTGCACATGCTGCACAGACCCACACACGCGCGCACACACACACATTCATACATGTGCACACACTTTTGTAGCTGCATCTGTTCACATGGAATAGGATTTTCATGTACATCTGGACTTGTCCTTTCTCAGTGTGGGAGTGTGTGTGTGTGTGTGTGTGTGTGTGTGTGTATGTGTGTATGGATTTATACTAAGCAAATGGCAAACTACCTAGC
>OMLM01015842.1:0-29542 GCA_900302695.1 Helostoma temminkii | reverse complement strand
TGCATCTGTTCACATGGAATAGGATTTTCATGTACATCTGGACTTGTCCTTTCTCAGTGTGGGGAGTGTGTGTGTGTGTGTGTGTGTGTGTGTGTGTGTGGTCTTACTTTCATCATTTACAAACTCATTTTCAGTCATTCTATCGTAAATATTTGGCATATATGGTTGAGTGGATTTGTTTTTTATCAGAATGTGAACATCCAATAACATCCCGACTGATTCTTGATATTACACGAGACTGAAGAAGAGGACAGGAAAACAGTCAGCTGTTTATTTCCTGCTGGATTGAAGAGGGGATCATTTTTGGAGCCACTTTACCATTTTGGGAAGTTTGTTAGTATTTTTTTTCTGCATTTGATAAAGTTTGTTTCAATTTCTTTTTTCAGTAGTTGAGCAGTTTAGATTAACATAAATATTTTTTATCTATTATCTATTATTATTTATCTTTTAGAAAATAATGTGACAGATTTTTTGTGGCATCTGCGAAGACTGTAAAGTGTGTGTTAGGTAAGGACATATGAAAATAAAAAACTCTAGCACCTAGGAAAACACAGAAGTATAGAGAGTCATGGCCCATGCTGCAGCCCACCTGAAGAAAGCTCGAGATCTTGAGCAACATCCAGAATACAGAGCGCTACAGAAAGCCAGGGAAAAGAGGAGGCGACAGCGGGAAAGAGCTGAGCGAAAGCGGCAGGTAAAACACAGATAATCTTCTGACAAAATCATATTCACAAGTTTGTGTCATAGATCATAGTAACTACCATTTTGATTTTAACAACACCTTATTTTGTGGGCGTAAGAGAATTCTGCGAAGGTTGGAGGCAGAACATTGTGTGTGTTAGTGTTGCACAGATGCCAAAGTGGTTAACCATGCATGGTTCAGTGATTACTGCTCTGCTGTCTCCGATGATTATTCACATGTTGTGAGGAAGATAGTAAATGATGGTGAAATAGAGGACAGATGTGAGAAAGGCTCAAGCTCAGTCGGAGGCTGCATGCTGGTGGTATTGGACTTTGCATGGAGCAAACTTTTTGTGATGTTTGAATAAAGAATGGTTGGGTCAGTCCACCATTTTATAGCCATCAGCTACGTTTAGTCAGGTCATCTGTAAGTGTAATAAGTTCTCAATCAAGGATTCTACAATAATCCATCAAGTCAGTAGTTATAAATGTTAAACCTAAACTGTCTTATAAGTAATATATAAAATTAGTATATTTAGTATCCAGTAATTCAGTCGTTAAAGCTTATCTTTTCAAAACAGCAGTTATATTAGAAACTATGAGTTTGTATGACAGTGGTATCAAAATCACCAGTACCTTGTGTGTAAACACGTACTTGGACAGAGTGTAGTGTATAATCCAGTATCCTTCATTATGTGACCTATTGTGATTCAATCTACACAAATCCTGTGCAGTTACACAGATTATAGCTGGTTCTCTATCAGTCCAATCTGTCTTTGTGCAGTATGCTTAGCAGAGCGATAAATGAGCCAGCGAAGGCAGAAGTGGCTAAAAACCACACTGCAGCACTCATACAAACACATACCCACAACATATAGAGAAAGTTCACACACCTGTAAAATCAGAGCCTGTTTTACTCATAGTTTGCTCTTTGTTACTTAACTGTAGAGCACAAAGTTGTCTTTGGTAATTTACAGTCAGGGAAAATATGAGGGGAAAAATGCAGGATCAAATCTCAGCACTGAGCTGGATTTTAATAAACACCAGTGGACCTATTTAATATGAATCTAAGGCGTTTAGAATATAATTATTCTCCTCTTTTCTGTAAAATGCTGCGATTCTGTTTTACAATCTGAAAAGGGCTTATAATGTGTTGAAAAGTGAAACAAAGCATGTGCTCAGAGGACAACCCAGAACACACAGGCAAACTATTGCTTATGTCATGACATAATTTGATGATACTGTGTTCAGTGCAGACTTGTATCACTTCATCATGAGCCTTGGTGTTCCTGGAGAGCACCACAGGCATCACAGTCTCCGGCCTGACAGCTGTCACGTCTCCCACCCTGGCCACATACAGCAAGGGGTTGGTGACTTGGTAGAATGGAGGTAAAAATAGCCAAATACTGTAAGGGTTAAATGTTTATGGCTGCAGTTGTTATTCTACAGAGAGGAGGAGAGTAGACAGGACTGGGCCTGAGTTCACACACTTGAGGTGGAGGAAACTGAGGATGAGCTTTGGCTGACCGAGGGATAAATGAAGATAGTGTGGATTGAGTGGAGACATGGCATGGCGTTAATTACGTTTGAACAGAGGAAACTGACAGATTTAATGGACTACAACATCGATTGATGCAGCTAAACATTAGGAAAGTGGACTGGTGTGGCTTTTATCTAAAGACGTAAAGTGGAAAACTGCAATGACTGGACTTTGTTGGACTGTACAGCACCATAGAGTCCTAAAGTGAGGGAGGAAAAACCACAGTTTTCCGGTATATTGGAATATTGTTAATGGATTTGGAAGGTAAACATGGGCAATGCAGCAACATGTAAGGCCTGTGGATCAGGTAAAGCTTTAAAGACCACTGGGAGCGACAATGATTTAAGTCAACACACTGACTACTACAGGGCTGCTGACTCCGCATCTGAACTTGATGGTTCTTTGGTAAGCAGCGGAGAGGGAGACATGGTTCATCAATTGAAATATTTTCTTTTAGGCTTAGCTCCTAGCTCCTTCAAGAAAATGTGTTAATCTCTTTACTTGTGTGTGTGTGTGGTGAGTGTGTGTGGTGAGTGTTATGTGATCAGTTGACTTTTGATCCCACACATGGGTGTGGCTTCATTTCAAACATGCAGCAGAAAGATTGACACACAGATTGATCTACTGTGTCAAAATGGAATTAGATAGTAGGCAAATCATATTTGTGTAAGTCTTCATCAGCACAAGTAAAAACTCATCATCAGTGGTCAACACCTATCTGCTAACTATTTAAGTCATTATTCAAGCACAAACATCATTCATACCCTATCCGTCCTGTCTGATGTGACAGCAAACTCAATACTCTTAGTTTGTTGGGTCAGTGTAAAATAAACATTCTTGTGACGAGTAAGTTCTTTTTTTTTGGGGGCATCTTTCATATTTTTTTATATTTCACTGAATAAACCAATAATTGATTAATCATCAGATTAATCAGATTAATAAACCAGTAATTGATTAATCATAAGATGTATAACCTTTGCAACCATCATATATACGCAGTCTCAGACTACACATTTAATTATTCTCAGATATTGCTTATCGCAAATAGGAGCGGCAGTGGGGCAGTTTAAAACTGGTCAACTCTAGGTTTTGGTGGTTCATGATTTCTCCTAGCCATATGTCCAAGTGTCCCTCGACAAGACACTGAACCCCCAACATGTCCAAAAAAGAAAAGTCTAAAACCCACAAGACAAAAAAGGCATATCACAAATATGTTTTGCAAATGTTTGCATTAGGAACATAATTCTGTCACATTGTGGGGCCTATAGGAAATGAAGTTAAGTAAATCAGTGTAATGTCTTCTGAAGTGTGTGTGTGTGCGCGTGCGTGCGTGCGTGCGCATGTGCATGGTGCAGCTGCCTGTGCAGCCTTAATGTCTGATGGTTAAAATTAGAATAGCCTGCTCATATTGTTTATACATGCAGGAAGTCTGGCTTCCACAAAATGCTTTCTAAACTCTTTATATTAGTTTTCCATATCAAATGAACTTCAGTCAAGCACAGCTGTACAAAAGCTACGTCCATCTTTCTAAAGCAACTTGACTGGGTTGGTGTTAAAAAAAAATTTTTTGACAATGGCATCAGAGTCTGTAACAATTTTTAAAAAAAATGTCCATGCTATGTAAAAAATGTTATTGTTCTCAGTACTCTTTGACATAAACATGTTTTGAATTACAGTAGCCTTTAGACGTCCAACCTGGAACATAATTAACAAACATAGCACTGTCACTTGTACTTGTACTTGTTTTTTACAAGTTCTTGTTTCTAACACTGACCTCCTTTCTGTCTTCACCTCTTCAGTCGGACAGTAACACCAGTTTCCTTCGGGCTGCCAGATCAGGGAACATCGACAAAGTCCTCGAATTCCTAAAAAATGGAGTAGACATCAGCACCTCTAATCAGGTAATGAAGTTCTTACCAGCCTCAACACAGGCTACAGTTATAATGTTGTTCATGTCTGCTGTTGTGTGTATGATGTGTGTTGTTTTGTTGTTTATTCTTTTTTACTTTACTACAATAACTACTGTATCTCTATGTGTCTTAGGACCTTTTCTAGTAATATGCCTTCTTTAAATAAATTATCAATTGTGATCATTTACTTTTGGACATAATGTGTTTGTTAAGGAAGTTGACCCTGTAGCTTTAGTAGCCTTACCTACTTACTTTTAGCTACCTTAGTTGACAGACACTCTGAACCTACATATTTGCATCATATTGGCTTCTAGAGTCAAGTTAGATTGACTTAACATAATATGTCATCATGCATTTCCTTTAAACTGACAAACAGAACCATTTGTAGCACTGTGGATAATGTCAGCTCACATAGTCACAGATATCTTAAATCTTGTGACTTAAGGACCTGTCATATTAGTTGTATTTTTTTATTTCATTGTACTTTCAGCTGGGGCAGTCTTGATCTTGTCCGATAAGTGATGGTGTATTCAAAGTCTGTGGAAGCAAGCTGTTTAGTGTAAATAGTTGTGTAAATGTCTTTTCTGTCCATTCAGCAGCATTTATAGCAAAAATGTAATGTAAAATGTAACTAAAGCTTTTTTTTCTAATCTGATAGTTTGGTTCTGAATGCATAGAAACATGCTACTGTCACTACTATAGTGCAGAACTGTTAATGGATTTGCCTGTGAGACTCCTCTTTAGTATCTTGGTGGCATCACACAACTGAACTAGGTCAGTGCGTACCTTAACCTGCCAGACTTCACTTCAGATTATCCTCTCATCATCTTCTCCCCCCTCCCTTTGCACCCATTCTTCCCTCCAATCTCAGCAGTATTTAAAGATGTGCGGCTCTCTAACCTCTAACAGCTGCTCTTACCCCCCTGCTCCACCCATACCCACCCTCACCCACATTCCACTGAAGAGGAGGAATTTGGGAGGGTGCAAAATACTTTCCTCATCAGCTTTGTACACACCCCTGCTCCGACTATGTCAGTATGATTTACAGCGGTCACAAGGTGACTTAAAGGAGGACCAGAAGTACGGCTACATGAGCAATTGTGTGCACATAATCAGCTCTTCATATTTTCTACAGTGTTATTGCTGTTGGCCTTTTCCTCCTGTAGTTTAATAACTATTTATACACTGGCTTGTAATTGGTTCGCAATCAGGAAGTAGCAACCACCCAAGGCTCTACTATTTGTTGTCAAGGGCACCAGCTGTTTTGTTTTGTGTACCTAGAAGAAAGCCAGACTACTCAGGACTGTAATGCTTCACACACACTGTGTCCTTCATAATATGTGTCGGATATAGGTCATATGGTCACATTTGAGCTGTCAGGTAACCAAAAATGCAAGTGATATTTGTATTTATTATGACGAATATAATTGAATTAAAGTGTTTATTACTGCACCAGATTAAATGCATGAATAAGCTATACTGTATGTACTAGTGTAGTCCCCCAGGCCTGTATGTATCAAAGTTATTTTGACTGTGTGAGTTGGACTGTAAGGATCAGCTAGTTAATCTTGTCTGTATTGTTAAGACTGCCTTGTCAATCAGAGCTAGACCTTCCTTTCTTGACCTTGTGTTTCATAAACCTCTAGACAAAGGACATTGGTCATCATTACTGTATCTGTATCACCATATTGTTGATACATACATTAATGTTTGCTGGTGGTGGAATAGTCTGCCACAAGTTAAGCTTCTTAGTTAATTGATGGTGGTCAAACCTACCACACGGTCGTAATTTACATTGGCCCAGATATGATTCTATTTGAACCTTGGCGATACAAATTTGACACCACTATAACAGGGGGACTAGATGATCATTCATACCTCGTGTAAGTATTATATTACTTGTGATTATCAGCATTTGCTCTCAAGGAAATCAATACATCAGATAAAGTCAGTAGATATGCGCTCTACATAATTACATAGCCATTATCTGAAGTAGTGCTGTCAGCATTGCAGTCAGTAGAGTCAGTATACTGTTGATAAGAACATCAAGAGACATGAAATTGAAACATACTAATCTAAAATGTGCTGTCTGGTTAACTGGAAGCAGCAATTGATCGATCTGCAGTAATTTCTAAATTAACGACCCATTAATACCGTTTGGATTTTTGTATCATTCACATATTTACAAATATCAATATTGTGTTTTTATGTGAAATGTTGTGTGAAAATTGTCTGTGTATCACAGTAGACTGTATGCACACAATATAAAAAGCTTTATGTAGTGTTATCTAGAAATTGTATCCTAAAATTATATTAATATCATCAGTTGTTTCAGAATCTCAAATGAGTGATACATCAGCAAGGAAGTGGGAGATGCTGGAGGAATTCTCACCATTTCCCTTGGCAGGGTGTTCATTAATAACTGAGGAGTCAGATCATAGAAAGCAGCAACATAGAGAAGAGAGCCAGAGTCTGGCTCTGAGGGCAAAATGCTGTCCAAGTGAGCGGAAGAGAAAAAGGCCGAGATATTCAGTCCCTCTCTGCCAAACCCACTGTTAAAATTCTCTATGTCACAGACATAGACATGTGGGAATGAGACAAATAAAGCAAATTCTAGACAGGCAATTTGTTTTAGGTGTGTGTGCACTTCTTTATGCTTTACGCTTGTCATCCATATTTCTCCACCATGACCTTATCCATACAGAACTCATATTTAACCAAGTACAGCCCAATCGTGCTCTTCCAGGTCCTGGTGATAAAAGATGGAACTTGGGCAGAACCGCTTTTAAGTCAGCATGATTAAAATCCCCTGCTCTAATGTGAAGGGCTTCCAGGTATCTGCGCTGATACTTGCTAATAGAGTCATACAGAATTACCATGGCTGAATCAGCACTAGGTGGTACATGCACCGCAGTTATTGTGACTACCATGAACTCTCATAGGAGGTAAATATGTCTACACTTAACCATAGTTTCTGTGGAGCAATGACAGTCTAGTGTCCCTGCACCAGCTGTCATTAGTGTAGATACACAAACCCCGTCCTCTGCATTTACCTGAGTCATGTAGCATGTTGTGCGACCTGCTTGATAGCTAAGTCCGGGACAGACCAGTGTAGCCAAGTCTCTGTGATTTTAGTCTTGTGGGGACATTTTAGGTGTGTGTGTGTGTGTGTGTGTGTGTTTGTGTGAGATAAACAGTTTGTTCCATATGTGTGTGTCATTTGTGTGTTTTTGTATATGTGCTGTTTCCATGCCCTCACAATTAAAGGACTTCCCCTCTAATCTACCAAAACGTTAATCCTTGGTGAGTGATATTACCCTTTAATCTGGAGGCATTTACATTAGTTACTATTCTACCTTCCCTGTTCATCCCCACCGACACCTGGGTCTATAAAACAACACCAAATAAACTTGACCATCTATCACCATGTGTGATTATAACAAAGGTCAGCGGTCGTAAGGGCATGAATATTAATCTCTGTTGGACACAGCTCAGCAGTCTCATGCCAGTAGCAGTACAAACTGCCTGGGATCACTGTTTTGGCTTGGATGTCCATTAGCTAAATGAAGCTTTCACTTGCAGTTCAGAGGAAAAGGAGATTTAGATCAGTTTGTGTGCACATGTGTTTTGCTTGTCTCTCTTGGAATTCAGAATGGTTGAAATGTGATTGAAACAGTCTAAGAAGGTTGCATAATTTTTGCTGTGTCACTGAGTTCACCATTTCAACTTTTTTGTCACATTTAAACTAACAAACAGCATCTAGTCTCTCATGTCTATTGGCACTGTTGTGGAAATGTCACTGACTAATTGTGAGTAAAAGCGATGACGTTGAAAGTATTGGCAGTGTGATCTGACAGCATTTATTCATAACAAAGAAAGAAGCATCAGTCAGTTATCAAGCAAAAATGTCAACAATTTATTGGTTCCAGATTCTCAAAAATGATTTTATACTAAAAGGTTTCGTCTGTTCATCTGTTAGAATTAATTATTTAAGAAATTATAACACTTCCTCTTCCAGAGTCTCAGAAAATGGGCTTTATTTTTTTATCTTTTTAAGTTACAGTAAAACAAAATAGATTTTATGAAATTAGTTTTTTATGAGTTATATGATATTTTGCCAGTTAAATTACAACAATACAATACAACAGCTTGACAATCAAAACAACAACTTTTTGATGACTATCAAAGGAATCCTCATTTTCAGAAGTCACTTTTCAACTGTTCAGTAAGAGCTCATCAGAAACTTTTTCCATTAAAGTTATTTAAGGACATGATGGTGCCTCTAATTGTTATGCTTTTAAAGTCTCATCATATACTGTCCTGTATCTCTGACCCAGACATTTTTATAGTACTTTGGCCTCTGAGGAATACCCTGGTTTTTTGGTTTGTATTTTTTTTGAAAGGTTAACATTTTTACTGGGATGAACATTTTTTATTTGTGTGTTTGTGTGTGTCCTACATAACCTCTATAACTAGGGTTCTATGCAGAAATATAACACCCCAGAGAGAGAGAAACAGAGAGAGAGAGAGACTGCGTGTTAGGTTTGGGCTTCACACTTGTGTGTGAGTACTTGCAGTACTTTGCTCATCACACTTGGGGGTTGTACTGCCTCTGTACTGTGTAACAGCAGCACGACAGAGCTTGCTAAATACATCCGACTCATTAAGCTTCATATCTCTCTTTTCTAATCTCACATTTCTAAATAAATGGATAAACATGTAATAGTCAGATTTATAGGACTGTACCAGTGCAGATATGTAATATTGATTTCCATAGAAAATTCCATCCATTCTAAGCGGCTCTACTGATCATCAATTCAAAAATTACCTTATTTTTTCTTTAAATTGTACATTTTCTCAGTTTTGATATGTTTTAACTGTTCTGTTGTGAATACAATATGGATTTATGAGTTTTGCAGATCATTGCATTCTGTTTCATGTCAGTTTTACACAGCGTCCTAATGTTTTTGAAATGGGGTTTGTACATATTAGTGCATGAGGGAAGAAAAAGGTCAATGACGAGCTGAGTGAGTGAGAGGCTAAAGAGATGTTAGAAACATCACAGCTCCTCTTTGCATCAGTGTCAGGCAGAGTACATTTCTGTAACCAGCCTGAGGGAGCTTGCAGGAGGGGAGAAGAAGGCAGAGAGACTCAGTGTGGGTCTGAAAGAGGGGTGCAGAGCAAGACCCTTGTTGACAGAACTGTAGGAGCTCCATCATTTCTAAATCATTTTCCCCAGTGTTGTATTTCTTTTTGTTGTATGTTGGTATATATTTTACATATTAATAGCCCTTTCAAATGTTTTTCCTGATTCTGATATTGTTGTTCAAAGTTGTCAAAATGAGTAGTACAGTATGTCTTTAGTGCATGAATATTATGTTATAATTATATTTTAATTCAGTAGATTGAAAGTTGGTGTTATTGTGTTCACTCTTTGCCTCAGACGATGTAATGCAAGTGTCCTGTAGGTGTTGCCCAAGCTCTGTGCTCTGGGGCCTAATGACCAAACCTATAGCAGTTATCACTTTAGCACGTTTAGCTTGATCTCCCATGTTGCATCTTTCCTCTCTTTCCTCCAGAATGGTCTTAACGCTTTACATCTGGCAGCTAAGGAGGGGCACAAAGATTTAGTGGAGGAACTGTTGGAGAGAGGAGCACCTGCTGACTCTGCCACCAAGGTACATGCATGTATTGTGGTTGTTCAACCTTTCAGATAAAGTATGAACATAGAACACATTGGTCTTTAGTCCTAAATGATGAATATGTGCAAAAACTTAATGTCAGCCTGGAGACAGAGAGACAGAAGTAGAAAGAGACAGATGACAGAAAGAAGTACACATCAACGCATAAATAAAGTATACTGTAGTTGTATTATTTGTACAGTATTGTGTTCACCTCTGAATCTTTCTTTAACTACAAAAAAATCACAAGGATGATGGTGGATGTGACAGAGAGAGCTGTGTAAAAAGAGTTGATTTTTGTAACTGTATACCCTCACAACAAGTGGGTTGCGTTGTGGAGTGAATACGTCTATACTCACATACTGATATGAATTTGGAATATGAAGGATAAAATGTTTACATGAGATATTTCTGCGTTGGTGTCTTTTTAAGATTGTTTTAACCAAGTCAAATTTGAAGGGAATTAATACCTACATAGTTTATACTCATACACACTTGGCTAGTGGCCTCAACACTGTGTTTCTCTGCAGAAAGGAAACACTGCCCTCCATATTGCATCATTGGCAGGACAAAAAGATGTTGTCCAACTACTGGTGAAGAGAGGAGCTGATGTCAATGCTCAGTCACAGGTGAAAACAAGTTCATCTGTTAAGCTACAGTCTAAAACTGTGCAATATTTTGAATATTTGCTTCACTGACATTATTGTTAATATTTTCTACAGAATGGCTTCACTCCACTTTACATGGCAGCCCAGGAGAATCACTTAGAAGTGGTGCGATACCTGTTGGAAAATGAAGGAAACCAAAGCATTGCAACAGAAGTATGTTTGTGTAGTTGTAAACCTGGGTGTTAGATGCACATTTTCCTTTTGTAGCTGGAGTCTCTCTCTCTTGCTTTTTTTTTTATTTACCCCTTCTCTTCTCATCTAGGATGGCTTCACTCCCCTGGCCATCGCTCTCCAGCAGGGTCACAACTCAGTGGTCTCCCTGCTGTTGGAACACGACACCAAGGGTAAAGTTCGTCTACCAGCCCTGCACATTGCAGCCCGCAAAGACGACACCAAGTCTGCTGCACTGCTGCTCCAGAATGACCACAATGCTGACGTCCAATCTAAGGTGAGGGACCCCTGGCAGGGAGAATAGTGTGTGGCTTGAGAGATAGTAGGAGAACAGGAAGCAAGAGTTTATAATGAAGGAATGAACGAGGACATTGTACTGTATATCTGTGTCCATTTAAGAATATAACAATAATAACAGACACAGCTTTAAAAAGCTTTTTTGTGTGCTTCCTTGTCTTTGTTTTTTTGTTTTTTATTTGTGTGACCACGTGAACATACCCTGTGTTTAATGTGAATGCTGTGATAAGCCCTTTCCCTAACAACCCAACTCCCTATTCCTCCTTTTCTCTCCATGCATCCTACCCAGATGATGGTCAATAGAACCACAGAGGTATAAAGACTCATCAGTCTTCA
Organism: Helostoma temminkii; assembly: GCA_900302695.1. NCBI lineage: Eukaryota > Metazoa > Chordata > Actinopteri > Anabantiformes > Helostomatidae > Helostoma > Helostoma temminkii. The sequence continues at coordinate 18,258 of OMLM01015842.1, read as the reverse complement.
TTTGATTTCTTGTTGTCACATCTGACCATCTCTTCCAGCTCCTTTGTCCTGATTTTTAACTACTTTAGCGAGAACTTGTACAATTGTGCATGTCAGAATTATGTATCAGTGAATGGGTTGACTATTTTCTACTGCACATGCCTGCATGGCTGCTAGTAAAACATGGTGTGATGTATTAATAAATCCCAAAGAATGTTAGTTTGATGCCTTTATTACTGTGCATTTGTTTAACTATTCGTCTGTGTTTTATTTTTCAAATACTTAATGATTCTTTAAAATGTATTATTGTTACGGATTTTTATACTTAACTAAAACACAGATTGCATTCCAATGGATTTTCACCTCTTTATTTATTGCAGTTTTTCTCTGCATAACATACAGCATGTGACTTCTGAGCATGTTAATATCATTGTTTTTTTCTCTTTGGAACACATTTTAAGTTAACTCTGTTTCTTAATTAAATTGCACCATGTCTATCAGAACGGGAAGGTAAGGAGTGAACCCACATACAATTGTACACTGTAGATATTTATATATACTTTTTTATATATAAATGTCCATTTGTCCGTCCAAGTAGATACACATAGTGCATAGTTGCTTTGTGTATTTGAGTTTTGAGATTTTATTTATTATTATTATTATTATTATTATTTACCCTTTTCAGTGTCCAAAAAACCACCATTTGTTTTTAGCAAGCATGGTAGAATCACAGGGCTTTTGCATGCATTGTGTACTGAATGTGCCTTTTTGAAGTGTGTTATGTATTTGCTTCTTCTTACACCAACTTGTCGGGTCTTTTTTGTTCTGTCTCTTTATAGTGCTTCTGTAGATTTAGGTTTCTTTTCAGTATCTGCAACAGAAATTTAGTTCTTTCTTTTTTTCTTTGCAGCTGCTCTCTTCTTGTTCCACCGTTTCAGCCGTTCTGTTTCCTCCTTTTTGTGTCCTTCAACCTGACCTTTCGGTCTCACTCTCTTTCTCCCTCCTCTTTCCTGATGTGTGTCAAACAGAGTGGGTTCACTCCTCTGCACATCGCAGCTCACTATGGAAATGTAAATGTCTCCACCCTGTTGCTGAACAGAGGAGCTGCTGTGGACTTCACAGCCAGGGTAGTGCCCAACTTCCAGTAGTGCAGACACTTTCTGAATCGCTGTCTGTTAAATATTGACGTGTGCTTTCTCTGTTAGACTTGCAGAACAGCATGTTCACCATTACCATCATAACTTTTATATTCTAACCCTTTATTAACTGCATTCCCTCTAGTTTTTCAAACTTTAGTTCCTTTAAATACAGTTCCATATTTAGTTTTTAGAACTGACAAAGCTAAATCATACTAAACATTATTAGAACAAATTATAGCGAGTTCTAAAAAATGTTATCTTCTTCCCACATTTTGTGAGTGCAAATTGTACAGTAAACCTTCGCAAAGTTAACTTGTTTGTTTCATTGCCTGCTTTGTCAGAATGGGATAACACCTCTCCATGTGGCATCCAAGAGGGGCAACACCAACATGGTGGCCCTGTTGTTGGACCGAGGGGCTCAGATAGATGCTAAAACGAGGGTGAGACACTTTTTATTGTGACAGCAAAACAGTGTATACTGACTATTTGTCACTTACCTCTTTTGTCACAACAGATTGGGTTAATATCTACATTTTATGTAAATTCATGTGTTTGTGCTTTTGTGTGATTCTGTGCATGTGTGACTGTCCTCCAGGACGGACTGACCCCCCTGCACTGTGCAGCTAGGAGTGGACATGATGCAGCTTTAGAGCTGTTGCTAGAAAAAGGAGCTCCCATCTTAGCCAGAACCAAGGTACTGTACAACTGTGCCAGTACTGGGCCACTGTATTACGTGTTTCTAAGTGTTCTTGAGGACAACCTTCATTAACAGCAGATTTTCAGCTGCAGTCCAGACCATAAAATTTGTCTGTGTATTTTCATCTTCGCATCACAGAATGGACTGTCCCCTTTGCACATGTCAGCCCAGGGAGACCACATCGAGTGTGTTAAACTGCTACTGCAGCACAAGGCACCTGTTGATGATGTCACGCTGGACTACCTCACAGCGCTGCATGTTGCTGCTCACTGTGGCCACTACAGAGTCACCAAACTACTGCTAGACCAGAAAGCCAATCCCAATGCCAGAGCACTGGTAGGTTTTTAAGAAAATGACATCGTTATGAACACAGTGTTGGACAACTATAAACTTATTGAAGCGACAATCGGTATATGCAGATTTACATAGACAAAGGTTAAAATTTGACACTGTAGTGAGTGACTTAATATAAAAATACAAACAATGGAAGAATAAAATATGAGCTGTTTGATAGTGACAGGAGAGAAACAATTCTCTCTTCTGAAAGACTAATAAAAGTAACAGCCACATGTTGTAAGTGAGTAAATTAAAGACCTAGTAAATAAAAGTAACACACAGCTGTAGCTCATACAAACATTTTGTAAATACTTAATATTTTTTTCTGTCTCTACCAGAATGGTTTCACTCCTCTCCACATCGCTTGTAAGAAAAACAGGGTGAAGGTGATGGAATTGTTGGTCAAATATGGCGCCTCCATTCAAGCCATTACAGAGGTGAGTTTTTTTGTAGGAATATGTCAGTATGATGTGTCATCTTTTAATACTGTGCACTTTTCTATTTCACCTTGTGTTTAATGCTTCTTTGTTCCCGTATATTTCTCTCTCTTTCTTATTGTAGTCTGGTCTGACTCCCATCCATGTAGCTGCTTTCATGGGTCACCTGAACATTGTTCTACTTCTGCTGCAGAGTGGAGCCTCTCCTGATGTCCGAAACATTGTGAGTAGACAGTGGTCAGTAGTCAGAATATGACAATGTAGGCATTTTTAATCTCTTAGTCTTCTTTGTGTGACTGCCTAGCAGCTTTACCTACAGACCATAAGGATTTCATTCAGCACTCTTCAGTCTCTTCAGTCTCATAAATGTTCTGTCTTTGCTGATCAGCGTGGTGAGACGGCGCTCCACATGGCAGCACGAGCAGGTCAGATGGAAGTGGTTCGCTGTTTGCTTAGAAATGGAGCACTGGTGGATGCAATGGCCAGGGTGAGTTAGCTGTCGTATCATCAGAGATAATCAGAGTTTCCTTATGTTATTGTAAATGAGAATATTTATCCACTGGATTGCATACACATGGGTGATGTGGCCTGCTTCCATGCAAACTCTCATGTATGCTTTTTTCTAATTCCACAGCCTCTACCTCTTACTGTTTTCTTGTTTGTCACCTGTTTTCCCTCTAAACACAAATAAAATGTTTTATTCTTCAATTATAGGAGGATCAGACTCCCCTTCACATTGCTTCTCGTTTGGGGAAGACAGATATTGTCCAGTTGCTGTTGCAGCACATGGCCCACCCAGATGCTGCTACCACCAATGGCTATACTCCCCTCCACATTTCAGCCAGGGAGGGTCAGGTAGAGACGGCTGCTGTGCTACTGGAAGCCGGAGCCTCACACTCCATTGCCACGAAGGTGAGCAGAGGATGGGTCATGATACATACCGACAGAAACAGAGAATCAGTGACTTTCAGTGATTACCTAAACAGATACCCAATTTTGCATATTCAGCTAAACAACACACTTTGGACATGTCACTTTGAAAGTGATTTTATTTCTCTTTTCCTTCTACAGAAAGGATTTACTCCATTACATGTAGCAGCAAAATATGGAAGCCTCGACGTAGCGAAACTTCTTCTTCAGCGTAAAGCTCTTCCCAATGATGCTGGCAAGGTGAGCTGAAGATACAGTACATTTTTTGCTCCAGACCATCACACTACCACCACCATGATATAACAAGACACACACCTTCCAAAAGGTTCAGCTTTTGTCTGATCAGCTCACAGAATATTTGTAGAAAAGTCTTGGGGATAATCAAGATGTTTTTCCGCAAATATGAGACGAGCCTTTGTGTTCTCTTTAGTCAGCAGTGGCTTTTGCCTTGTTCTTGGCTCTTTTATGATCTCCTGGATGAGTCATCTCTTGTGCTCCTGGATTCATTTTCATAGGCTGGCAACTCCCGGGAGGCTCTTACCATTATTCGCTGGAGCCAAGCTTTAGAAATGGCTTTGGAACGCGTTCCAGACTTACACGTCAATTACTTTGTTTCTCATCTGTTCTTGAATTTCATTAGATTGCAGCTTCTACTTAAAGTGATTTTTTGATTCAACAGGTCTGCCGGTAATTGGGCCTGAATGTGGCAAGTGAAATTTAACAGCTTTCCAAGAAAAGGGGATAATCACAGTTCATACATGATTTAGCAAGGGGGTGGCAATTACTTTTTCAAATAGGGCCAGGCAGGTTTGGACAGCTTTTCTAAAGTGAAAATCATCATTTAAACAAGCATTTTGTATTTACTTGAGTTATCTTTGTGTAATATTAAAATGTGTTTGTTTTTGGGTAATATTATTAATCTTAGTGAAATACACATTGCAACAAAGACATTACTAGAACTCATTTGTTTTTCTGATACAGGGTCATTACACACTGTAACAGAAATATCAATCATTTAATCCTCTTACAGAATGGCTTAACTCCACTACATGTGGCAGCTCATTATGACAACCAAGAGGTGGCTCTGCTGCTGCTGGATAAGGGCGCATCACCACATGCTACAGCAAAGGTTAGACTGATGGTTTTAAAGAAGAAAAGGACACTTGCGCTATCATTAATGATATATTATGATACAGTGTTTTGTTATTAAGCACCGGAGTTTACTCATTGATGAACTGTTTCCTTAACTTTTGTTGTAGTAGTGCAGTACAGTAGTGATGCTATTATAAGACAGTGAGAGTGATGCTGGGAAACCCTTGCTCTTTGAGTTTAGATTTAAAATAATAATTAACTTCTAATCTTCCTCTCTGTCCAGAATGGCTACACTCCTCTTCACATTGCAGCCAAAAAGAACCAGACGAACATTGCCTTAGCACTGCTGCAGTATGGAGCAGAGACTAATGTTCTGACCAAACAAGGAGTTAGCCCTCTACATCTGGCAGCCCAGGAGGGACATGCTGCGATGGCAAGCCTGCTGCTGGGCAAAGGAGCTCACGTCAACACAACAACTAAGGTCACACTCAAACACAGACACAATTAAAACTGTCAGATATACAGTAGATATAAATATGATATTTCAGCTTCCATATTTATCACTAAGGGTGGAAGAACACCAACAACTGTCATATCCTCATGCTGTACTGAACAGCAAAGTATAATTGCTTAAAAATAATAATATCCATAGGAACCACTGAGAATATGCAACAGAGATGTAGTTCCAGATTCATGTGCATAACACATCTGAGGAGTGTGACTCTGTGCTTCATGTGTTACAGAGTGGATTGACCCCTCTGCATCTCACTGCCCAGGAGGACAAAGTTAATGCAGCAGAGGTGTTGGCTAAACATGATGCCAACTTGGATCAGCAAACTAAGGTACAATCAAACACACGCAAACACACGTGCTCGTGAACATAAACAACAAAAACATATACAGTCTCCATTGAAGATAAAGGATGTATTTACAGTAGTTATGTTGGGACTCCTTTAAACATTATGGTATAATACACTCAAGAGGAAGTTCTGGGTTAATTATGTATTTTACTTTGTGTGTGTTTACTGCAGAAGTGTGTGTTGATCAGTTGTTTTTTGAATGTGACTTTATATTTTGATGTAGCAATGTCTACATCATACAACTGCAATCCCAAAAAGGTTGTGACAATATGTGCAGTAAAATCTACACAAAAACAAAATGCAATTAGAGTCTGGGTGTTGAACTGGCCTGCCAGCAGTCCAGTTCTTTCACCAATTGAAAATATTTGGCACATCTTGAAACTCAAAATACAACAAAGAAGACCCAGGACTGTTGAGCAAGTAGAATCCTATATTTGGCAAGAATGGCACAACATTCGTCTCTTAAACCTCCAGCAGCTGGTTTTCTCAGTTCCCAGACGATTACAGATTTTACAGTGATAAATATGGTTCTTTTGTTATTTAGGTTGTACAGTATATCTGCATCATTATGAGGGCTTTGTATCTATGACAGTTTGTTGTTTATTTATCCACTGGTTCAACCCCTTGTAATAAATTATCAAAACGCACAAGACCAACAAATCAGGCAAGTTTGCTAATTATTGTGTTTTCTCTGTTTCATCCTCTTTATACTTCAGCTTGGATATACGGCTCTGATCGTAGCTTGTCACTATGGAAATGCCAAGATGGTGAACTTTCTGTTACAGCAAGGTGCCAATGTTAATGCTAAAACTAAGGTATGCTGAAAATATCAGATTTGGAGCATATGAAACTGCAAGTCACTTTTATTTCAGCTTTTAAACTGACCAAGCAAAATCCTATGCATTTTCTGTTCTACAGAATGGTTACACACCACTTCACCAGGCAGCACAACAAGGAAACACACACATAATCAATGTCTTACTGCAACATGGGGCCAAGCCTAATGCTACTACAGTGGTAAAAAGTTTAGAAGAAAAATTCATTTCATTCTCATAAATAAATGTTTTGTTAAAAAAAACATTCAGCACATTCTCTGTGTTTCACAAAACTATGTATCGTTTTTGTTAGAATGGAAACACTGCTCTGTCAATTGCCAAACGACTGGGTTACATTTCAGTGGTGGACACACTTAAAGTTGTCACTGAGGAGGTTGTGACAACCACAACGGTAAGCTCCATGTGTGACGATCATGTGAAACTGTATATTTTTTACCATAAAAACCTGTTTAATGTGTCTATGTTGTCTATATATTTTTCCCTGATCATGACGGATGCCCCCTCAGACAGTCACAGAGAAACACAAGCTCAATGTCCCTGAGACCATGACTGAGATCCTCGATGTGTCTGATGAAGAGGGTGAGTTAAATAGAAACCAAGGAGGAGATAAAGAACATACTGTTATGCAACTCCAGTCAGATACTGTAACTCAAAACTGACCTTGGATACAAAATATCCTTTTGTACTGTAGATATTAATGTAATGTAGATTTATAGCTGTGGGTCTTAAAGCTGTATATTTCATAGTTCTGAGCCTGGACGACGAACCAATGTCTGAGATGTCTGTGGAGCTAGAAGGTAGTGCAAAATGTCTGCCCTGTTCTGCCAGATTTACTGAGGACTATTGTGTTGTGTTTTTTGTAACTAATTAACAAATTTACCTTTGCTAAAACTGTGCATTTAGTCTCCAGTCTTTAACTCCTAACTTCATAAACACAGCTGTCTTTCTCTACAGAGTCAGTGCAGTTAAGATGGCTGATCTTTGTTGTTGCAATAGTAAAAACTTCATCGCTGTTATGACAATAACATTTGCAGTGTGATGAATTTGTACAACTGAGGAATACACTGATTTAGTAATATTGACATTTCAATGTTACCAAGTCTTTAGAACCAGTGAGGTACATTTTAATGGTGCATCTTTGTTTCCCAGGTGAGGATACTATGACAGGTGATGGTGGGGAGTATCTAAGAGCAGAGGATCTCAGAGAGCTGGGAGACGACTCTCTTCCTGGACACTACCTGGATGGCTTCAGCTACATGAGCCACAACCTGGACAGGTCATAAACAATGCAGAAATATTTAATCATCTGCACATCTCACACCATAAATGACAGCATGAGTCAAGCGGGTAATGGCCCAGTCAGTCGTACGTTTCTCCTCTGGTGCTGACTGATAAGCCATACTGTATGTGAAGGTATTAACAGAGAAACACACACAAACAAACTAAGAAGTCTGCCTTGTTTTTTTTACCACAGGACCCAGCACACTCCAACTTTCCATCAGAGGGAAGGGGTTTTCATTGAAGATATGCTTACAAGCCATCAGGTGAGAACAAAGCAAACACACAGTTCACTCTTCAAATTGTCTGGTTGTATTCTGTTGGGTTTGGAAAATGATAACCCTAGAATTTAAAGTTTTTCTTAATTTAGAATTTTGAATGGCCTTTGTAACATTGTGAGTGACAGTTGTTTGTTGCTTTTTAGGTGTCAGCACTGTCCAGAGAGCATGACAAGGATTCATTTCGTCTGAGCTGGGGTGCTGAGCACCTTGATAATGTAGTGCTGTCCTCCACTCTGCTACACTCTGGGTATACACATAATCATACATGCAGTCACACATTTTTCTGTTGCGAAAGTGTTGCTAGTGACATAGATTTCTATACTTTGTGCAATATTGTTCCTTTTCATGAGTGTACGAGTCACTTTAGTATCAGTTTTAATTTTTCCTTACATTATTTTTTGCTTCATATTTATTTTCTACTCTTCTGTTGTTTTATCTTTGCTGCCGTGTCTTTTTCTGTCTCTGGCCAGGTTTTTCTCACTTTTACTCATTCTTTATTCTCTGTTTCTCTTTTTGTTTATTCTCTTGTTTCCTCTTTCTGTGCTCTGTTTTCTTGGCTGTGTTGTGACTGTGTGTTGTATTCTGCTTCTAGTCGTTCCACTCCGTGCCTAGACAATGACAACAGCAGGTGATATTCTTTATTTTGGCTACTCTCTCTTTCTTCTCTCCTCTGTAACATACTTTTTTCCATCCACTATTAAATGACTATTGGATTCCCATCGTATCTGTCATGCATGACTTTTCATTTTGAGGTTTCAGAGTTCAGGGTTTGTTAATTAGAGATGTTGCAAAAGTCTTTTTTTAACTTCCTGATATCTAGTAAACACTATATTTGTTTTTCTGTATGCTAGGTAATACGTTGTATTGTTTGATGTAACACATTTGGTTGTTTATAATGTATGAATATGAGAGCCCTTAAAGAATATAGATATAAAGCTACTGTAAAGCTGAAGCTCTAGGTTATTATAATTTTAGTAATAGTTTTTTTGGAAAACCATCCAGTCTGTTCTGTTTTTAATGTTTTTAATTGGTCACAATAAAAAGATTATAGACTACTGCCAATCTTATCTTTTAATAGATCCTGTATCACACCTCTCCACGCTGTCTTGCAGTTTAATTATGAACATCTTTAGCATTTCATATGCAGAAGATATAACTATTAATGTCTACTTGCCTAAAGACATCTAATGTAATATTTGAATCATTACTGTATATCATACATATTTGTCCCTTGAGATATGAGATCCTCAAGCAAGATTCTTGCTCAGTGCCCTCCTCATTGGTTAAAGTTAAGATTCAAGTGGAATGAAGATGTAAAGGCTTGACAACAAAGGACAAGATCAGGCTAGAATTACATAGTATCTGCCGAGACCTGCTTGCTGTCAGTGCTAATTGATGTCATAACAGCAGCTTCTTTTATTTGGTTGCTGTGTCTGCATGTAGTCTTATAGTCAGAGAATTAAGTCTTTAACAACTAATTAATCTCTACTGCTGGGCCCTTTGTTTAGCTTCTTGGTCAGCTTCATGGTAGATGCCAGGGGCGGGGCCATGCGTGGTTGCCGTCACAATGGCCTGCGAATCATTGTTCCACCAAGAAAGTGTTCTGCACCGACACGGGTGACATGCAGGCTGGTGAAGAGACACCGTCTAGCCTCTATGCCCCCTATGGTAGAGGGGGAGGGACTTGCTGGTCGCATAATAGAAGTAGGACCGACTGGAGCTCAGTTCCTGGGGTAAGTGTGTGTTTAAGTGTGTGTATGTGTGTGTTTACACCAATGTGTGGTGTGTTCATACTTGTTTCTTCACTCCTCTTCTCTGCTGCGTACGGATCAGTAAGCTTCACCTCCCCACAGCTCCACCCCCTCTGAATGAGGGTGAGAGCCTGGTCAGCCGCATCCTGCAGCTGGGTCCTCCAGGAACCAAGTTCCTCGGGTAGGACCATGGGTGGGGAACACCCATGACATGCTGTTTATAAGGAAGTCATGTTTTGTTGTTACTGCCATTGGTTATTTTTTCATTTTTCCTAAGTGTCCAGTGCCTGTCCCCCAGACCTGTTTTCTAGTTGGATTCTGCTCCTCATGTGGATTGGATATATGCATTTTTAAAATGTTTATTTTACTAGGCATGAAGTGCACCTGATATTATTTAAACTTAAATTTCTGTTATGTGTCCTTTTTTTGTTGTTGTTGTTGTTGTTTTTATAGGGTAATGCATCAGTCAATCCAAGCATCATATTAAGTCATATTATCAACTCTGCTAAACTGTTACCACAAATATGCTAATTCCAGTTTGTATTTTACTTCATATTGTCACCCCTTTCAGGCCTGTGATTGTAGAGATCCCTCATTTTGCAGCTCTCCGGGGCACAGAGAGGGAGTTAGTGATCTTGAGGAGTGAGACGGGGGAGAGCTGGAGGGAACATCACTGTGACTTTACTGAAGAGGAACTGAACCAGATACTAAATGGCATGGATGAAAGTAAGGGATCTTAACTGGACTGTGATACCAAGCAAGAGTTGATGATATTTTACAAAATTTTTGACAATGCATGAAAACACATCAATACAGAAATTCTAAGTCACAATATAAAAACGTTAAGACCAAATGCAACAGAGTTGTCTTTAATGTTTATGCAGGGCTAATAATGGGGAGCATGAAAGAAGTAGAAACTGAAATATTAGTATTCCACCTAAAACACCACACAATTAACTCCTCATTAGGTTTTCATACTAAGTGTTGAGTATTTCTAATATTCACAGAACTTGATTCTCCTGAGGAGCTTGAGAAGAAAAGAATATGCCGTATCATCACCCGAGACTTCCCTCAGTATTTTGCAGTCGTGTCACGGGTTAAACAAGATAGTCATTTGATTGGACCAGAGGGTGGGGTCCTTAGTAGCACAATTGTGCCACAAGTCCAGGCTGTCTTCCCTGAAGGAGCACTCACCAAGAAAATCAGGGTTGGGCTGCAGGTACATACAGTACATTCTTTGTCTAGACATGAATCAGCGAGCAAGTTAAACATTCAGGAAACTGTTAAATTCATATGGTTTTTGTGATTTGTTTTAGGCTCAGCCCATTGATGCTGATGTGGTGAGAAAAATTCTCGGTAACAAAGCCACGTTCAGCCCAATTGTCACGTTAGAGCCAAGAAGAAGGAAGTTCCACAAACCAATCACGATGACGATCCCAATTCCTAAGACCTCCAACAGTGATGGGTCGAATGCAGTATACAGTGGAGAGACCCCCACTTTACGTTTGCTCTGCAGTATTACAGGTAAGTGTGGGGAATAATATAGCAAATCAATAGAAATCAAAACCATATAAAATCTGGGATGGCTCTCTGGTAAAAGTATGTGTAAAGAAGAGATTTAAAAGAAGTTGAGTCTGTTGACCTCCTCCATTGATATTCTCAGACAGGCTCCGACAGCAAATGCTCAAAGCTTAGGGGATCTCACAGCAAAAGCTCTGTCACATCCATTTTTCAGTCGCACCTCAGGAACAGCCAGAAGACCTGTATTAGAGGATCTGAGGTTAGAAACAGGCCTGGGGAAATGTCATGAAAGGCTATAAAAGGCAACAGTAAAATCTTAAAATCAATCCTAAACATAGTGGGAGCCAGTGCAAGGAAGCTAAAACAGGTGTAATGTGATCACTTTTATTAAGACTCTTGCAGCTGAATCTGCACAATTTGGAACCGATTATGGATTTATATAAGTGTGTAAATGAAAACCTCACAGACTAATATCTGATGTTTTTCATCATTTAGTGGAATCAAAGCAACATCCTGTCATAATTATTATTTTTTCTAAATGTAAAAGAATTAGTTAACAACTGTGACATGTTGGATATCAACCATGAGTCTATGTATGTTTCAGGTGGAACCACACCTGCCCAATGGGAGGATATCACTGGCTCCACACCTCTCACCTTTGTTAACCAATGTGTTTCCTTCACCACAAATGTGTCAGCAAGGTAAATGTTTTCACTCTTTTTGCATATTTAATACTTTGATCCCAAATCTTTCTTTCATTTACATGGTTTAATATCATACTATGAGTGCTGGACATACTGTGAAACTAGCTGATAACACCTGTCAGATATTGACTAGGAGTCTTGATATTCCTAGATTCTGGCTGATTGACTGCAGACAAACTCAGGAGTCTGTTAGTTTTGGCTCTCAACTGTACAGAGAGATCATCTGTGTTCCATACATGGCCAAGTTTGTCATTTTCGCCAAGACACTGGATCCCATTGAAGCTCGTCTGCGCTGTTTCTGCATGACAGACGACAAGATGGACAAAACCCTGGAGCAGCAGGAGAACTTCACTGAAGTTGCCCGTAGCCGGGATGTTGAGGTGCAGCTTTATAGGAGGAGTAATGCTGACTTAGCCTGTAGCTGCTATGCATATATTTAAACAATATACTAAAAGAAGAACAGTATAATGGAAAGAAAAGACATAGCCAGCCAACTCATGTCCTAGAAAATCCTGAAAATACTTGTTGGAGAGATACCTTAGTGTTTTTTTAAGTGTAAAAAACAGTTTGCATATCCACATGCAGGTTCTGGAGGGAAAACCTATATTCGTTGACTGCTTTGGAAACCTGGTTCCTCTTACCAAGAGTGGACAGCACCATGTGTTCAGCTTCTTTGCCTTCAAAGAGAACAGACTGGCCCTCTTCATCAAAGTATGACCACACCAGGAATAAACATGTCTGAAAAATCTACATATTTACTGAGAGATTGAGAAATTCAATGTATGTAGTTAATGGGTTGAACTTTGTGCTTCATTGATGGACAGATTAGAGACACAGCACAGGAGCCATGTGGTCGACTCTCCTTTACGAAGGAACCACGGACATATCGTAGTCTTAACCTTAATGCTATCTGCAACCTTAACATCACTCTCCCAGCTTACTCAAAGGTTAGCTTCACTACGAATGGGTTTGCATTCATACTATAATTGTGATTTACATTTAATTGCAGTAATTGCATTGTTTGCTTCTCTTTAGGACTCTGATTCAGACCAAGATGCAGATGATGAGGTAAATAAAGTTTACTTCATGCAGCAGTACAATACCGAAACAATAAAATCATTATTAAGCTGACGTTAATGATGCTTTTTGATCTTCTTTCAACAGAGTGAGAAGACTGACAAGAAATGTAAGCTAGTCTTTATACTATATATAAAATGTTTATTGATGTTCATATCAGATTTTAGAATTTGTTCAGATTTCTTCCAAGAAAGTTTCAGAAACAGATAAAATTGTTATGATAAAGATTTATGCATACACATTTTCAGTGGTTGGTGTTGGTATTGAGGGTTTCAGTATAGCACTATCTAAATTGTATAAAAAACATAACAACATTTAGGTTAATAAAGTACAGAAATGGAAAATGCTTGCTTAATTTTCAAGAGCTTCATTAATTGATGTATAGTATTTGATGTTTCACTCTGATTAACCCTGCTCTCTTATTTTGCTCTACTAACACTGCATAGATTTACATACTTACTGAAAGCTATGCTATGGCTGATGTACTCTGCATTCCTCTCCCTCCCCTCATTCTCTTCACCTCACTGACTTTCTTCTTTCCTCACATTTTCATTCTGTGTAATTGCTATCCCGAATTTTGCTTTTATTTTTAAGGTATGCAAATTAAAATTTCACCTTATTTAAAGTTTGCTATATATTCTCTTTTAGAGCTTTAATTTGTAAGCAGACATGACTCTTCATGTCTGACAATCTTGAGAAGTTTTGTTTGTCTTTTCCATTCTGTCCCTTTATTCCATATGTTGATGTTTCTATTGCCTTCAAATTCTGTTTGTATGAGTTTACTTAAATTTCTGAGTGTATCAGTTTAGATGAATATTATCCTTCTTTCTTCATATTCTTCCTGTTTTGTTACTTTCTCCTCCCGGCTTTGCTTATACTGTTGCTGCTCTACTCCCCTCCACACTCTTCTGGATATCTTTGTCATCTTCTTTTTTGGTCTTTTTTTCAAGACTTTCTTATCCTCTGTCTTGTCAGTCTTCTACTTAGTCTGTGAACTGAAGATGGATTTTTGATGGCATTGTCTTGATCACACTTTTCTGATGTCTCTCTTCCCCACTTCATTTGTCCCTATGTTTTTGACCCTTTTTGGTTGTGAAATATTTTTAACTGAAGATGATGAATCTGAATCAACTGAGACATTCTCTCTGAGAACTAACCAACCTCTTGACCCTGCAACTCTTGCGAGCCCGGACCTCCTCTCAGATATGTCGGATGTCAAAATGTCTGTCTTTGTGACTGCAGAGCTAATGGATGAGGAGAGAGGTGATGCTAGAGGGTTGGAAAGAAAAGAGCGTTTGGCTGTAGCAGAACAGTTCAAAGACAGGTTGGAAAAGGTTGGAGAGAATCAAATAAATATTAACAGGACACAACAAGTACAACAAGGTGATGCTCAAAAAGAGAAGTGGGGCTCATGCTGTGAGTCTGAAAGGAAATCTCATGTTGAAGAACCAGTCATACAAGGGATTTGCATTGAGGGCATGACTTCAAGTAGCTCTGCCACAAAGGTCAGAGATATGACTGGCATGGTCTCCCATCTCAGTATGGACATGGAAGAATACTTTGAGCAGAGGCCTCTAGTGATAAGTGGTTCCCAAGAAGACCTTGTCAAAGATGGATTTGAACAAGTTGTTGTAAATCGTGATGGCAAACGACGTCCTCCAGATATCAAAAAGCCTATCAGGAAGAAAATTAGAGACAGGGAGCGTTCTGGGTGTAGCAGCTCTGAGGGAGAATTGGAAAGGATGAGCTCTCAGGAGTCATTAGATGGAGATGTCATTCTTAAGGAGAGTGACCTTGTACCCACCACAGTTTTGGATCCTCCAGCTTCTCCTCTAGTGGTTGAGACACCTATAGGATCTATAAAGGACAGAGTAAAAGCTTTGCAGAATAAAGTTGAAGAAGAGGCAGTGCAAAGAAATACTCGAGTTCTAATACATGATGAAAAATCTTCTGTCACAACAAGGATTATGGAGGCAGATATGCCTGAACTTCCCAGAGTTCCCAAGTCCCCTAAATCTCCCAGATCTCAAACAGAAAGATTAGAGGAGACTATGTCTGTTAAGGAGCTGATGAAAGCATTCCAGTTTGGACAAGATCCTTCAAAAAATAAATCTGGACTTTTTGAACACAAAGCAATGTCTTCTTATGTGTCAACACTGTTACCTGAATCAGCAGATTCCAAACAGATAGAGATACCCGAACAAACTTCTCAGGGGGAGCCAGAATTACATATAAAAACTCAGAGTGTGACAATTGGCCACAAACAGAGTGATGTAAAGACATGTGACAAAACGGATTTAGAGAATCAAAAGGTAAAGTTAATCAAAGACATCTCTGAGGAACCACAGTTAATTTCACATGGTGTTTACACTGGAAAGACAGTAAAATTTAGTGATACAGTTCAGTGTGATGATAGAAGCCCACAGAAGGAGGCACCAGAGTTGTCAAGGAAAGAGACTATGTCTGTGAGGGAGCTGATGAAAACGTTCCAAACTGAGCATGATTGCTCAAAAACTAGAGCAGGTCTTTTTGAACACAAAGTTGTGGCTTCTCAAAATTCAGCAACAATAATTCAGTCTGGAGATTCGGAAGAGACAGAACAAGGTCCAACACAGGGGCCAAAATTAAGTCAGAACCTCAGAATTTCATACCAACAGAGTGATGTCAAGCAATGTGACAAAACAGACTTAGAGAATGTAGATAGTCATATGTCAGATAGTACTTATTTTATAAAGACGGTACAAGTTGTTGATACTGCTAAATGTGATGAAAGTAGGGTTAGCCCACAGAGAGAGGAACCAGAGTTGTCAGAAAAGACTAAGTCTGTGAAGGAGCAAGTGAAAACATTCCAGACTGGGCAGGATGCCTCAGCTGGGAGGTGTGAGCACAAAACCATGGCTTCATCTTTTTCGACAGTGATATCTCAGCTTGAAGATTCTGAAGTGATACGGTCGAGTCAACAAAGTCCTTCACAGGAGCCAAAATTACAAATTCAGAACCTCACAATTTCCAGCCAACAAAGTGATGTCAAGATCTGTGCCAAAACAGGCTTGGAGGAACAACCAGTAGGTCCTGAAGAGATACAGAGGATTGAACACATTCTCACACAGGATGAAAAATTGCAAACGCAAGGGCAGGATCTGACAAATGTCCATCTAGAAAGTGGTGCCAACATATGCAGCACACTAGATTTAGGGGGTCAATCTGAATCACAACACATTTCAGATATTCATGATTTTGGAGAGATGGTAATCATTACTGATACTATTGAATTTGATGATAGAAATATTAGCACTCAGAGAGAGGAGTCATCAGGGAAGAGCCTCACTAGGATACAGATAGGACCACCCACAAGCACTAGTAGGAGTTTATCTGAAGACTTACAGATCAGCCCTGATCGCAGACCTTCTGAGGACTTCAGTGCTGACATAAAAGCAGAGCTGGAAGAAAGTCCTGAGTACCAGCTGTTCAAACGGACTTCAACAGCTGCAGAGCTGAGCTGTCAGCAGCAGGCACCTGATGACGACAACCTGGCTTATGATTCTGATACAAATCCAGCATCCATCTCTAGTCCCTGTGTAAAAAGTGTTTTTGTCGCCGAGAATCAAGTAAAAGATGATGATCTGAGTCCTGAGAGTCCAAAGCCTGAAGGGTTGGTTGAATCTTCAGACACTAGTGCTGAGATTAGGACCCCTCACTCCAGTCCAGAGGGGAGTGTGAATTATGAAGGACACACGCTGACCCATCAAATGACCAGTGAAATGCTTACTTACTCTTCTAGCAGAGAAGAAAGGGACTTTAATGTCATGTTTTCAGAGGAAGAGAAAAATGATGAAGCAAGCAAAAAATTCTTTACACAAACGGACATGGACAAGTTTAGAATGCAGGAGCCACAACTTCAAGAAGTCCACACTGAGAAAAAAATATATAGCTACGAGTCCACTGCAGTAAAACATATGTCAGGGATGTTGTCCTTACTGAGCAGTGACTTGGAACAGTATCTTCAAGCTAGCCCTGTGGTACGTCAGCCACCAGATGAGGATATAGTTAAGGAGAAATTTGAGCAAATTGTTTTAACAAAGGACAAAGATAAAGAAATAGCCACATTTGTCATTGATGAAAATAAAGAGACAATAATCGGTGGAGAAGTTCCAGCGGAAGAACTTTCAATTACAAAAGGAGATGAAGACCTAGTGAGTGAATATGAAGAAGCTAAAACATCTGAAGGACTAAATGTTTCATCAGGGATGTTCTCAGTCATGAACAATGACTTGGCTCAGGGTCCTGAGACTAGGCCTATGGCTAGTCACCAAATAACAGAGGACAGTATGCAGGAGAAAGTTGCAATGTTCACTCCCATTGATGAAAACAAAGAAGTGTTAGTGGGTGATACAGCACAAGAAACAATTTGTGCTATGGAACATACAGTTGGGACAGGAAGTGAAGAAGTGGTGGCTGGTTTTATAGAAGCCCAAACAACATTGACTGAAGAATTTCCAATGCAGGAAGAATGGCTACAGAAAAAGACAAACCAGTCATCTACAAAAATAAAGGAAATGTCAGCCATGATATCACAACTGAGCAATGACTTGGAGCAGCATCTTAAGGTCAGGACAGTGGAAAGTCGGCCTCCAGCGGATGCTCTCCAGGAAGAATTTGTAGAAGATACTCAAATCAAAATCCAAAAACCCTCTAGTGATGATGAAACAATTACAGTATATGAAAAAATACAAATAGCAGCTAGTACTGATATGAAGGATGAGATCGATGGAGAGACACAACAACAGATACAATCAGATGTAGTTGAAGTCAAGGAACTGACACCAACTTCTGCACTGGAGACACCATTCAGTGAAGTTCACATTGCGAGAGAGACACCACACCAGCAGTCTACATCTGAGAAGGATATGTCAGGTATGTTGTCACTTCTCAGTAGTGACTTGGATCAACATCTTGTAGAAAAAACTGTGGAAATACGACTCCATCCAGACAAGGATGTCATCTATGAGAGCTGCAAACAAATTATACTGACAAGTAATGATGCAGAGGATATACAAGATGGTGAGGCACACGAACAGATACAGACAGATGTGGCTAAGGTCAAAGAACCGACACCAACTTCTGCATTGGAGACACCATTCACTGAAGTTCACATTGAGACAGAGGCACCACACCGACAGTCTACACCTGAGAAGGATATGTCAGGTATGTTGTCACTGCTCAGTAGTGACTTGGATCAACATCTTGTAGAAAAAAATGTAGAAATACCATGTAATCCACAAGAGGATCTAATCCATGAGAGCTGCAAACAAATTATACTGACAAGTAATGATACAGAGG
>OMLM01015841.1:0-28628 GCA_900302695.1 Helostoma temminkii | reverse complement strand
CACACACACACACACACACACACACACACACACACACACACACACACACACACACACACTCACTCACATTTTAGTGCTTTTTATCAATATTCTTTCAGTGGCACCGAGGGCATGTTATAAGTGTATAAGTATAAGTATTTTAAGAACTAATTAAATAAGGTGTAAGGAGCTAAATAGAAGGTGTTTAATTTATGTCTAAGCATCAAACAGTATGCATCTATGTATGCACTGTATGAACTTCTGTGTGTGTGCATTTGACTTTAGCTTGGGTATACTTAGTTCAGCGAATGCATACATTACATGCAAATTAATCTTCCTTGTTTGTCCTTCACCTGCCATTGTAGAAGTGTCTCATTAGCAGCGTTAGCATTTCTCATTTAATCTTTATGGTTGCTGACTACAGCTGATGGCTTTGGAAATTCTTAGATAAAATGCATTTCAAAGGTTGGTTATCATATTAAAACAATGTGACAATGTGAACTGAACTGGAGGCATACTCATTGCATACCACATTAAGACATGTCATATATGTTTTGGTGTTGGCCTGCTGGACTCAAAAAGTTTCAATATTCCATACTAATACCTCTGACATCCCATCAATTTACTGAATTTATGCTGTAATACTTGATTTAGCAGATTTTACACATTTTTAGTTTGTGAGATTTGTCTAGAAACAGACATGTAATTCAACACAGTATAAAGTAGCAGTATTCAATAAATAATCAATATTGTGTAATTATTAAAAATGAAGAAACTTAAGTAAATCCTGGCTAAACAAGCTTATCTTATTTGTAACTAGTATCAAATTACACAATTATTTACAAGAATTATGGACCCATAAATTAAAATATTATCAAGTGATGTGTTTGATAGAGTATTTATTTTATTCAGTCATGCCTAGGAAATTTTCCAGTGATTGTTTGAATCCTTCTGTAGCTTACTGCAATATGATACTGTTCTGTTTATGTGAGAAAGAGGTCTGAGGCAGATTAAGGATGGCAGATTGTTTCTCTCATTTCAGTTCTCCATGTTCCTGAAAATCCTGACCTTTCAAGTCCAATCCATAGTTGAGGGTAATTCATTCAACTAAATGTGAAATAACTGTGTGGGTGTAGCGTCCCACAGCAGATGTGATATGTGAGCTGTACTGCAGATGTACTGTGTGTACATGTATTGATCATGTGGAATCGTTTACCGTGCTATAAAACTGAACATTTGCTTTTATTTGTCTATTTGCTCTACTAGCAGTATGATTTCAGGAAATAAGTAATGAGTCTCATAAGACTTAATGTCCAATCGTGTGTAGAGTTTATTTGTGAATGTTTACAGTTTCAGTTCACCTTGTTTGATCTAATGTGAATTCATATTAAGGTGCAACTGTAACAGACTGTACAAGACAGTTGTACATGTTTCTCTGTGTGTGTGGGGACCAGATCCATGGTCCTCGTGGGGACCAGCATGTTCCCTTAAGTAAGTGAGGAAGTTGAATTGAATCTTACAGTGATGACTTGGTTCAAAGTTAGAGCAAGGTTATGGCTAGGTTAAGGTTAAGGCCAAGTTTAGGGTTAGAGATATGGTGGTTATGGTTAAGGTTAGGGTTAGTCAGTATGAAATTAATGTAATGTAATGTCCCCTGACATGATGGAACCAGATTGTATGTGTGTGTGTATTTCAAACTGTGTGGATTTCAAAGTGCATGTCATTCAAAATAAATAATTGCATAAAGATTAAATGTGTGTGTCTGCAGGTGCAATGATGAGGTAGAGCCGTGACTTAGACAGATAGATTATATTTCTGCTCAGTCACTGTCTTTGAAGGGTAACACTGAGCACTCTACTGTAACATCTCCAAAAAAAGATTTAATTAAAGCCAAAGATCAATGAAAAAACAGAAGTAGCATTTGACTGACACAGCTTAAGTCTAAAAAGTAGATTTATTTATATAGCACATGAAAGAGCAAATGGTAGAGTTTTTTCACAATAAAGACAAAAATCTAATAAAAATGAAGGCAACAGATATTAAATGCAGAGCTCTGTAGCCTGCTCGTCATTTCTGCCTGAGGGTAGTAGATCAAGACTGCATACACTACTTGATATTAGCACAACACACCTGGAAGTATGGTCATCAGTCAGGTTAACTAGGGGCTCTAAATTGCTCGTAGGAGTTTATGAGTGCAAATGGTTGTTTCAGGGTCCCGTGACCCTTATGGGGACTAGGCGGTATAGAAAATGGATGGATAGATTCACAGGTGGGCTTGTGGTGTGCTTTGGATCATTGTCCAGCTGCATAACCCAAGTGTGCTTGGGGTTGAGGTCACATACTGATGGCTGGATGTTCCCCTTCAGGACAGAGTGCAGATTTCATTGTGCCATCAATTATGACAATTCATCCAGGTCCTGAAGCAGCAAAAAAAAATTATGAAGGAGGAGGATTAGGAAGGAGGCAAATACTTTTTCACAGCACTGTCGACTTTTGTCAGCAGATGTTGATATGCGATTTTGTCAACTAACATCAGTTTCTGTCTGCTTTAAGCTCTGTTTGTATCAAAATTGCAAGATAAAAACCAAAAAACTGAGAACAGGTCCTATTATAACATCTTGTAGTGGGCTAACTCTGATTGCTGTGACTCTGAGGTGTGTCACTTCCTATTGCATAAAAGCAAGTATACCAGTACTTTTATGGTTAAATGTACTCATGTTTGAATAGGGTGACTGTAATGGGATACTACCTGACCCAGTTACACAGAGTACTATTTGGATCTGGCCTGACTGGTGTCTGTGGTTAAGTATCACAACAGTGAACCAAGTTGAGCCATTAAAGCAGTTAGTATTAGTTTATTAATTGCAGTTTACATTATGTATTTTAGCTTGCTGTAGAAGGTAAACACTGTCCTGGCTACTATAAATTGTGTATGTGCTCACTGTGGCCTTACTCCTGTGTTAAATTAAACATATTGATTTAGCTCTAAAATTATCAATATAACTCACAGAACATTGGCTGGCTCATGAAGCCAAGCATTATTGTGTCATACTTGTATGTGTTTATGTACACTATGCATATATAGGATAGGCTTGCAGTCCATTATATTTACATTAGCACTCATTTGGGTCAGCTCAGCTGCTTAACCTGTGCTTATTCTTCATTAACAGATGTCCAGCCTGCTGTAGGTAAGAGCTTTGCTTTGTCAGTAGTGTATTTGTACCTATGTGTGTATGTACAAGCTTGTCAGAAGATACTGCAGTTATCTCAGTAAATAGGCTTATATGTTGTCTTTAATCCGATCTTTGTTGAACAGCTTTTTCCATTCATAATTACACACACTCTAGTGTGTAAGTCTTAGGAGACCAGGGTAGTGCTGTAGGGAGTGCTTTAACGCCTTATTGTCCACATAACTAATGTTGATTTATCAACTGTTTCTTCTCACTCAGCCAACAATGAGCCTAGGGATGGTAAGGAAAAGACGCACTGTTTCCCAGCCTGCTTATGCTTTATGTTTTTGTTTTGTTTCAACCAACGTGTGTCTTAGGGTATCTGTCAGCAGACTAAAACTCCTCTTCCCTGAAACCTGGGATTGCTCTGGTGATGGCCAACATTGTTACTTAAGATCACAATATTTTACATTCAGCATATGCATTCAGTATGAAGACAATTAATATAGACCTATTATTTTTTGCAGGCATATAGCTTTTAAGATTTCAGAACATTGAGTGTAATCATAATTACAAAATTGATCTATGTTACAAAAAAGTGACAAAGTGCTTCACAGCAAATAGATGAAGGAGATCATAACAAAAGGATGAAAACAATGCAAAGATGTAACCTAAAATCAACTCACTGCAAAGCAAATGTATCAGATAAAATAAGCAAATAAATACACACTATATCGGGCAACAGCAAAGCTTATGAAAGTGCCTTGCAATATAAAACATGCTTTCAAAGTGAGTAAAAGCATAGTGTTTAGATTGGTTCCACCAAAGCATCCGAGTGAACTTTTGGGTGTTTTAAACTTGAAATGAACCTGACTTAGACATGAACCAAGGAGGTCTGATTTTTAAAAAATGATATATCCTGCCTTTACTATTACTGGATATATATCATCTGTGTGTGTGTTATGTGGATTTACTACATTACTGTTGAAGAATGTAACGTTGTGGTGTTAATTATCATTCATATCCTTGCTGTGTTACTTTCTTTATTGGAGTATGTACAACTTGAGATTGAAGGAAGTTGAGACACTGTGTCTGTTCTGTCTGGCGGTGCTCTAATGATAATTTAGTAATATACTGAATAAGTAATAACTGTGAAATTACAGTACTATACATTCTATGTATAGCACCATATTTTATGGATGGAATGGATTGATATATTACTATTTTAATGTAGTAATATCCAGTGTGGGATTGGAGAGGCCTAATTGATATAAAGGAAATATGATCTTTTTCTCATTAATTCTTAATATTTTCCCCCTAATTACATGAATTAAATGCAGAACAATGCATTGTCAATGCAATCTTACATTGTAAAGTACCTGGAAATTACTTATGCTGTCTCTGTTGTTTTTTAGAAAGACAGTTACAAACTTAATTCGTTTTTGGACTCTGCTTCAATTTCATCTACAATTTCTACAAAGTTACAAATGTGATTACCAGCAAAGTTATTAGAAATCATTCAATATGTCCAAAATATTAATAGGGACGCTAATGGCATTTCAGTCAGTTAGCCAGCAGGAGGCTACTAACCAAGAGCTCAAAAGTCTCACAGCCAAGTATGGAGTTTGGAGTTCATTTCATTTAGTAACCCTTATCCTAAACACAGCAAGTGTCCTATGCAACAGCATAAGAGTGTAAACATTCCAAAGTGTCCCCTAGGTACTATTCCAGGATCAGCTTTACCCTCTTAGCATTGCAACCGAAACCTTTTAAATCATCCTGAACATCTGAACTTGGATCTGTCCTCAGGGGCACTTTTGATTAAAAGATCAAATTAACTGAGCCCATAAAAGCAGAGAGAGATGAGAAGGAGGAGGCAACAACCGTGTAGCTCTCTGAATTTATGGAAGCGCATGACCTTATTTGACACGTGACCCTGGATCTATTCTCTCAGCAACTGCTCTCATCCAATGGATGTCCACCTAGGGTGCTACTCATTCTGATTAGTGGTCCAGTGTGACTTTATCTTTACCCGCTGCTTGTCTATAAACCGTCTTTTCCTGAAAAATGTATAGTATGTCTGACTACTGTTTAAGATACGACAAATTGTTTATGTAGATTATGTACCGTTAACCTTATGACTTCAGCATAATTAAAGTGAACTTTGAACTTGTTGAGAATATAACTCATTAACAGTTGTGTGTTTTGCATAAGAGAAAACAAGATTTGTTAATTGGCATCAGATAAAGAAAATTTTGTTTTTTTCAGAGTGTGAGAGCACGTTGATTAAAAGTGTGAGTGTTCCTCACCTGAAGATAATCTTTGGCCCAATTAACACTTTTATTTAACAGCACAGCACAGATACTGTACAGACTGATGTGTTCCCGCTCTCTCTTTTTTCCCCCGCTGATGCAGAGTTGCCTCCTGATGGTAAGAGAAATTAATATGTTACAGTCTCTGTAAAAAATATCAACTGACAAGCAAACACCTTATACAAGTTACATCAATTTGTTTGCAAAAGAAACACATGAATGGATAAAAGAGCAGCTTGGATTTTATCGCCAGGATAAGAGTGTACAGCTTCAGTTTATGTTCAGTCAGAGCATTGCAGAGGGCCAACCCTAATGTGATGTCTTCAGAGATGATCTGAGGAGTTTCTTTATTCCCCGGGGCCAGTCTGTTCCAGGGTTTTCTTGGTCGCCTGTCGTTTGTCAGTGGGTCCCAAATGCTCTATGCAGTGTAAAAGCAAAGGCATTACGCAAACATGCTGACTGTTTGTGCCTCGCGGAAAGACTCTTGCTCAGATTTACTGCTAAATAACTGTAATAAAAGAAGTGATCCCTGTGCTCAGAGGGTGGAATTTAGTGATGTGAGACTTCTTATCCTCAAATGATTGCCAAATAGGCTTCTTACTGTAAAAGTGCCATGGTTACAAACACTGCTGATCTGGTGGTTTGCTTGGTCGACTTGTCTCACGTACTGTAGCTGTCTGTCTCGTGTTGTTACTTTTATCTGTCTTTTGTGTCTTTATCCACGTGGTGTTCAGATCACAGATCCAGCTTTAATTTGTTATTTGTTATATGATCCCTCTATATAACACACATCAAAGAGCATGTCCCAGGGGAGGATCCCCAGCTTTCCGAGCTGACTGGCCTGTTTGTGATGAAACCGGAGAGTGTCACTGCAACAAAAGGTCTGGCAAAAAGATTCTAAATTATATCTCAGAAATTAAAGGAGTGGCCCACTTAATGCCAAAGTCATGTTGGAATACAGACAAGTTAATCTATTTTAATTAATTACTGTGTCTCATTCTTGTTCTTGGCAGGCAAAGACATCACGTTTGTGGCTAAAGTGGACTCCTCAAACCTGACAAGGAAGCCAAATATGAAATGGCTGAAGGGGAAGTGGCTTGACCTGAATAGCAAAGCTGGAAAGCACCTGCAGTTCAAAGAGTCCTATGACAGGAACACCAAGGTATGGATGTTTACCTGCGTGTGTCAATATAATCTTTGTACATTCATTGCATACAAACAGACATTTAGCCACACTAAGTAGCATGACTGCATGCATGGCAATGTTTGTCTGTCAGCTTGTAAATCAATCCTCAAAAATACAGTGGTGTGAAAAAATATTTGCCCCCTTCCTGAAGTTTTAGTTTTTTGCATGTTTGTCACGCTTAAATGATAAAGATGATCAAACAATTTTTAATTTTAGTATTACACGAACAAGACAAATGCTTGATTGCAGTTATTGCCGCCAAGGGTGGCACAACCAGTTATTAGGTTTGGGGGACAATTACTTTTTTGATAAAGGTCAGGCAGAATTAGACATCTTTTTCCCTTAATAAATAAAATCATCATTTAAAAACATGCATTTTGAATTTACTTGAGTTATCTTTGTGTTGTATTAAAATTAGTTTAATGTGTCATTTACGTGTGACAATATGCAACAAAATAAAACATCAGGATTCTAAATACTTGTTCATAGAACTGTAGTTCATGCAACTACGCAGATGCAAGTGACAATGCGTGGCCTATACGACACCATTGTGCCACAGGCCCAAGCGTGAGTGCTCATTTCAAACAAACAGTGGGGCTGTCACAGAGAAGCTACTGTAGCCACACGTCAGACAGAGTGCAGTGCAACCTAAGCCTAACTGCTAGCATTACTATCACCTTTTCAACAAAACAGATGTGTAAAATTACACACATCCTCGAGAAACAATGTTTGGCATCAGCATAAAGTCTGAATCCTTGGTTGCTTTATTTCAGTGAGGGCCAGGGACGTATGTGTTTCAGGGAGAACTTGGTAACATTATTAAACCAGAGACTACTCAGTGTAACGCTGGTTGTGAACTCAGGACTCAGAAGATGCTAGATAAGCTCAGATTGGGTTAAAAGATGATTATTATTTAAAGCAAGGCTGATAAGGGTTGGTGAGAGGACACAGAAACCAGAAGAGTAGCAGACTAGAAGCATGGTGAGGGGATTGACATCCTGGACACAGAGAGGTAAGTTAGATTTTTACCGGAGACAACAGCTAAGTATA
Source organism: Helostoma temminkii (assembly GCA_900302695.1). NCBI lineage: Eukaryota > Metazoa > Chordata > Actinopteri > Anabantiformes > Helostomatidae > Helostoma > Helostoma temminkii. Next base: position 20,931 of record OMLM01015841.1, on the reverse strand, counting down.
AACTGAATATTAAATGTGTACTCGCTCACAGGATGAACAGAGAATAGTGGGATGTAGTTAGCAAGTGGAGTGAAACAAGAGGTAGGAAGAGTTTGTTGATCCAGGTGGCTGTTGACTTCCGGGTTGAAGGTGAGTCTAGCAGGTCCAATCCTAGCCGAGCTCAGAATGTTATAAGAGGTTAAGAGTTATAAGGTTAAGAGTTAGAACACAAATATCTCAGAGGAGAATTGTCTAAAAGACAGGTGAGGTTCAGGGCTCTAGTACATGTCAGAAAGCAGCTGATGTTGCATGCAATGCTGCTGTACAAAGGCACCATCACTTTTCAGCTAACAGCTAATGCTAGCTAGCAGAACGGCTGTTCAGGCATAGTTGCAGAAACAGGGGCAAGGAGCGAAGTTGTGGCTATAGTCATTTTTTTGGTTCAAAGAAAACCATCTGAAATTAGTTACTGCCCATTTAACAAACTGGTCAAAGGGTATACTCTGTGTACAAGTCTGTGACCTTATACTGTATATCTCTGTATATATACCGTATGAGTGCACGTACACGAGTGTGCTAGTAGCATGTGATCCCTCTTCTCTCTGGCAGATCTACACTTACGAGATGAGCATCATCAAAGTAGTGGATGGAGACGCAGGTGGCTACCGCTGCGAGGTCACCTCCAAAGACAAGTGCGACAGCTGCACATTTGAAGTGTCTGTGCAGGGTAGGTCTGGAGAAAGACACTTAATCACATTATTGTCATCTTCCATTCAGGGTATCTACCATTACTATGTAACTGACTTTGTCAGCCAATAACTCAGTGAGTGTGATACACATTAGGTCCAATCATTTAGTGGCCTAGCGAGGTCATCAGTCCATTATTCCTTAGCTGCTCAAGCTGACTCTGTAATGAATTAACCTAGCTGAGCTCTCACCAGTCTTCCTCCTTCTGTCTGATTTCAGCTGTACAAGAAGAGCAGCAGGACAACATCTTGGAGGCATTTAAGAGATCGTGAGTGTCAGTGTCGATGAGGGTCTACTCAACATGTCACCCATCACACTGTCTCCCATATGCTCCTCTGTAGATCGTTGCCTCTGGGCATCTGTCAGTCTCAACCAGTGTCTTTGCCCATGTGTCTGTCTATCCCTCAGCTGTGCTGATTTTGTGCAAGTCAGTCTGTCTGCCATCCTTCTCTTTCTGTCACGTCTCAATGCATCTGCCGCCTTGCTGTTTTGCTTCACCTGGAGTCCCTCATGGTTTAGCATCTAATGCATTTCGTCACAAGTCTCAATGACATTCTCAGAAGGGATGTTTTTTATATGTAACTGTTTCCCTCACTGTCTATTTCTGTCTCTGCCTCTGTCTGTGTGAAGTGTATGTAGTCATGAATCCTGTGATTGTGTTGCTATTTTAATGAGTTTTTAAAGAGCTCAGCCTGTATACAGTATGAGCACTGTGTGATTGTAAATCAGCCGGCAGCTTCGCACTGACACCTTGAGTCTCCATATTTGTTATCTGTGTTTAAAAATATAATTTCCTTTCCTCGTTAGAACTTAAGCAAAAAGTCACAGGTAAGATGAGAAACACAACATACAAAAAGACAGCATCATAATGTGGTTCAGACAGGCTGTCAGTGTGCTTATTTGCAGAATGCTGATATGAGGGAGAGAGAGGGCGAAGGAGCGAGGTTGGTGTGATAAATGAAAAGTGAAAAGTTGGATAAAACTCAAATATGTTGCCGGAGAGATAATGGATGAGTGTGCATAACATCTTGTTATGTGGAGGTCATGCAGCTCAACCTTTGGAAGGTTTAAGAAGGTTGAAGATCCTGTTTCATGTGGGATACGCATCTGTATGATTTTCTTAAAATGTATACCAGTAGTACAGCCAACTACATGTGGTCTGACATCATTCTGTAGGGCACTGAATCAGTGTTAAGCCAGCTATTGCAAAAACTTGTTCTCTCTTAGCCACTGGCCTCAGTTGTGGAACAGAGGAACTGAGCAAGTGGTTTGAAGATATATAAGGTTTGGAACTAGAATGGGGCCCAGATAATGTCAAGCCAATCCATGTTGCGTCTAAAAACAAATGAGAGAATCTTGAGCTTACTTCTGTATTTGACATAGGGCCAGTTCAATGGTGCTAGTATAGATGTAAAACACACCCTTTTTTTGTACTACCAGGTTCTTGCTGCAGCATTTTGCAACAGTTGCAAGCCAGACAGAAAAGCCAGGTTAATACCCAAATATAGTGAATTACAGTAGTCCAACCTTGAGGAGATTAAAGCAGTGGTAACAGCTGTCAGAATGTGGAGAGACAGAAAAAATTTCAGTTTGGCAATGATCTTAGGATCAGAATAATTCATAGCGATTGAAATAACTCGCCAAACATAATAGATGAATAGCTAAAGTTTTTTCTGCAGTAGCAGAAGCCTGTGTAGGTACCTGTGTAGGTACCACAAGAGAAAACCTTGGATTCTCTTAATCATAAATAATACCATGACTTTTTCATAGCGTCAACTGGCCAGATGAACAGGCATCTCAGATGGCCAACCTCTAAAGGGAAACAGAAAATCTGATGTTGAAAACATACACTGCTGCCACAGCATGTTTATTCGCTCAAGCATGTCAGTAAACATACAGTATTTAGAAGTGACTATCTTACACATGGATGACTAACAAAGTAAACAAAATACCACATGGTTTTCATGTGGGAGTCGATGCCTGTAAGTAGACAAATGAAACTGAAATTCACCATTAATGGCACTTTAAACATTTTTCACTAACATTTTCAACAACAACAACTTGATACACCACTTTTTCACAGCTATTACATTAACAGTCAGTTGAGATATTGAATCGGATGTGGCCACTGATATAACTCAAGTAAACAGCTATCATCATGTTCATGCTCAACCAACCATTTGGTGATCACGTGTACCCTTTCAATGAGGGCATCATCACCCTGGGAGATAGAGATTTACTCGCATCGGGACGGCAAGGATAACATGGATGGATGTTATCCTTGGATGAACCGTTCATCCATAGGACGAACATGATTACTCGGAATTGCTGTGAATTTATTGGCATTTATTTTGCTCTCCGAGGGGTTCAATGAGCCTCAACAATGCCAGAAAAACACAGTCCATGTAGTAAAGGATCTGCCAAAACTGTTCACAGTGGAAAAATAACAGGCAATCGAGTCTGTAGAGATTTATTGTCATGTGCTACACACAGTGCATGTCACCTGGTTTGTAAAAGAGGCTGACTGACAATTCCATACCCAGTGATTTTTTTCATCATTCCCATTATTTGCACATGTGCATATAAGGAGTAATCAGGGATCTATCCAGTGAAAGACAACCATATTTTCCCACTCTGTGAAATTACATAACATATTGTTCTCATGAAACCATATAACATTAGAGCTAGACACGTACATGCTAACATTTCATTCATCTTTAAAATCTTGAGTCAGTGAGGAAAGAATAAAGGAGAATCTTTATACATCATGCAAATCACTATGAAATGCTCCTGTGATATGTTTGTGTTTGAACAGGATGTTGTGTTACTTATAGCTTTTTTCTGCCATGTCTGTTGCTTACATGTTGCTTGTCTACTGTTATTTCTGTCTGTCACTTGAATTTAGGGCATGATGGTAGTTTGTTGTCTTCATCAAAAGCCCTGCGCTGTATTCTCACACAACCTATTTTTGCATCTATTAGAACAGAGGATAAAAAAGGGTAAGCTTTAACAACAGGCTTCATTACAAGTCCGCTGTGTACTGTTGTATTTGCTCATTTTGTCTTTGTTGAAATTGTGTCTTGTAATTTCTGTGCCAATTACATTCTGTTTAATGTGAAAGAAAAGGGGGATTTGTTATCCAGTGTATATTACTAATGATATTTTCTCACTATCCAATTCACCAGTGCTTTGAATAGCACAGGTTCATAATCACACCATGATAATCCTCCAAATCTATTTTCTTTTAACTCCAGTGGAGATGCAGGTGAGGATGCTGGTGATCTGGACTTCAGCGCACTGCTCAAAAAAAGGTAAGGGTATCACCTACAGGACATTTACCTTTTCAGAGAAACATCATGCATCTTAACCTGTTTTTACTTTGGGTCTCACTCTGGGTTTATCTCTTACAATATCCTCACAATCAGGGAAAAGAAACAAGAGGAGCCCAAAGAGGAAATAGATGTATGGGAAATCTTAAAGGCAGCCAAGCCCTGCGACTATGAGAAAATTGCCTTTCAGTATGGCATCACAGACCTGAGGGGCATGCTTAAGAGGCTGAAGAAGATGAAGATGGAGCCGAAGAAGAGCGACGGTGAGGAGCCAGGGAAGACATTGGAGAGGGGTTATGAGGGAGAAGTAGAGAGTGCACTAGGAGTGAGGTGGCAAGCAGGAAATAAGAGCTCAAAAATATATCAGGCTGTAAATTCTAACAGCGTTGAAAAGCCTTGTTTGTGTATGTTTGCTGCTGGTTGTCTGTTAAAGCAATACTTGAACTATGGTATACTAACAGGATACTTTCCTGTCAGCTTTCCTGAAGAAGCTGGATTCAGCCTACTCAGTGGACAAGGGCAAGAAGATCCAGCTCACTGTTGAAGTGGCTGACCCTAATGTTCCTATCAAGTGGCTCAAAAATGGACAGGAAATCAAACCATCAGCTAAGTGAGCAAATGAGTTCAATGGAGGGGGCATGGTATGTGGCATGTATCCCTGGGTGTGTGAAAAGTATTTGTCTATTTGATTGTGGACTGACTAAGTTTATCATTATGCTTTGTCTGAAAAAGAAAACATGAGTAGTATGTCCTGTAGTAACAACATCCATGACTAGAGGCTCCTCTATATCATGCACCTAACACACATAAACTACATATGGCGTTATGTTTTTTTAAATCTAATGTGCAGGACAAACAAACAAACTTTACTCTTTAGCAGCTAAATGCATCACTACGTTCACCAGCTAGTTGCTAGCTGTGTTTTTTTGCTGCTTGGTGCTGAACAGGAAATGTGCCCTAGGGTTCCCTCATAACAATTGTCTACTTGAAATAAATCAGATAAGAGCTGTGAGAGCAAACTTAATTGTAACGGCAAATGCTCTGTGCAGCTAAGGGAAACTGCAAATCATTATCTGTGGGTTCATAGCTACAAGCAGCTCTTTTGCACACTCATTTTTCCCTTGTTCATACACAAAATAATGATTAATAGTTTTAACCAAACAGAGTCTCTCGAGGTGTCCACCAAGACACTCTTTAAATATAATTACATTTTGTGGAAAAAACAGACTGCAACTCTGCATTGATGTTGCCGTTGCTGCTTATTTGCTTATGTTTTTTTTTTTTATCAATGTGCGTGCTCTTTGACAGCATGTTTGCTACTGATTATTGAAATATTTATGGTGGCTCACAGGCTAATAGCTAGGGACAGTTTTGGACATTTTTTGGTATGCCACTAGCATTCATATCATAACTTTTATGTTTTTATGTAAAGCAATGACTTAGTATGGTTGCTGAAGCATTGGGCACTGAGGGCAGAGACACAAAGCCAGATCAAAAAACTATAAATGACCTGCTGTGTTGGCTCATGTTGCCTTTGTCTAGGCTACAAGTGGCACTAGCAGGTGGTGGCAGTCTGGTGGCATTCAAAAAGATAAGGCAGAAGAAGACCTAGGATTGCAGATACACAATGTGTAAACAAAGCAACACTTAGAAGTGTTTACTTACTAATTTCAAACCACTGTCATTCACCATAGTTTATAGCTACTTCTACTTGCGAACATATCTGATAAGGTGTTCTTATGGGGGTCAATTTGTTGTCTTACTCACTGATGTGGTCCTTTGCCAATTCAATTAGCTCAAAGGAGCTGTTAGTAAGCTCTTGTGAATCTTCAGGGCAACTATTGTCCTAAGCAGCTGGGTTGGTTGGACTGCAGTTTACCATGGCAGCCACAGTGAGACTACCCAGAACAATGATCTGTAAATGGTACATTTACAAACTCAGACTCTGGTACAGTGTATGATTTAAAATAGATACTGTAGATGTTGGTTCTGAGGATTGTGCATTAACGTGCTGAGCACCCTCCAGTGTCTCCCTCCTCCTCCTTCCTCTTTCCCCCTCCTCTTTCAAAGGCTTCTTTTGGTGTTTTATTGAAGAGGGTACAGCTGTTGAAAGCTGTATTTTTTCAATGGCTTCACCATCTGTCATTTTGAGTAGCTACATGCTGTTCATTCAAAGTAATGCTGTCCTTTTCCGGTTTTCATTAAGACTGTTACTATGGGAGAGGGGGCATTCTTTCCCTGCACAGAGCACAGAACCAGGAAGTACTTCAGGTTGTGCACTATAACCACCAAGATAATGCACCAAATATTTAAGTTACAAACTTAATGAGATTAGGGTTTTTCTGAGAAAAGAGACATCTTGATACAACATTTTATCTGGTAACAGTTATATGTTCAGATTGATAGATTGCAAACTTGTTTAATGTTAAAATGTAAAAATAGATTTTACTATTACTACTATTTACTATACAGTACTTACTATTCTAAAAACATTTTTTTAAATTAAATAATACTTTATTTTGAATTATGTGCCAAATAGGCTTGATACAGATGTAAGCATATTCTACAAAAAAGGACAACATAGGTGTTGTTTAGTACTTGCAAACATTAATTCTACATACATTTCTTCAAATGGAGGACTACTGTATGTTACACATAGACGTAGTGGGCAGTTGTCTTTTGTATTCCTCTTGTCTTTTTGTACACCCAAGAAAGGTTTGTGAAGCATGGATGTTTAATGAAAAGTGGACACAACATCAAAACTTGCCACCAAGTTATGACTATAAAAATTGCACGTAAGATGAAATAATAAATAAATAAAAAACTCCCAGATTCCATAAAAATTATTCTTCCACATTTTGGGAGCCAAAAAACAACATGTATTCTAGCGTCCTCTAGTGCTCTAAACAACCTCTGCCTTACCACAATTGTTTGTATGTTTTCCACAATTGATTTTGAATGGTTTTGTAGCGTGTCAAGGTGCACTGCAGTGGAAAACAAGCATATCTTTTCAGCTCAATGCAGGGCTTCCTTTCCCTGCAAAAAATTCAAATGTAATATGATAAAACACATTTTGCGTGTCAAAGCATATGATTGTTATGTTGTTTGGACAGCTAATCTGTTGCAGTCCAACAGCTAAACTGACATCCTTTTCTGACCCTGGTGTCATCATGTTAAAAGAAACTGTTTCAGTATTTTATTGGGATAATCAAAAGAAAACAATTAGCTTCTAATGGATAATCTAACAATTGTAAATTGTAAATTATTTAATTGCGCCTGACACACTGTCTCCAGTTTTGAATGATGTGCTGCTGCAGGCTAGAAGCTAAGGCTAAGGCTAACTTAGTTTTTTGCAGTTGTCTGCTAAGAAGTGTACAAACATGGATGTCCCACAAAAATAGCTCACATTATTCATTTACAGAAAATACAGTCTAATTTAATACTACTTTGAACCTTACATACTAAGACACTGCTACTACTACCCTGCACTGCTTCAACACAAACGACTCTGCTTCAACTGTGTCTCAGTCTTTGCAGATAACTTTTCATTCAGTGTTCAAATTACACCCAGTATTAGTGCCAGCGGCCACCTTGAGTTGTCCGAACGCTTGCAGCTTTTAACCATGGGAATCTTTCAACCACCACACTCCATCATGTGTGATGGGACTGTGTCATTACTGTAATCTTGTCATCATGCAGTTACAGCGACCCAAATGAATGTGTGTGGGAGCATATTTGTGTGTGTGCATGCAGAGCTCCCAAGGTCTGTACAAGAATGTGTGAATGCTTTGTCTTAGTCTATAACTGTGAGTCACTGCGCTGTCTCCAGGCCCTTTGCGTCCGATTACGACTGGATTTGCTGAAAGCAGTTATTCATTATTCATTCTCTCTTTTTGTTTCTCTGTCCTCATTTGTTCTGTATCCTTCTCATGTAATCTCCCCCATCATCCCTGTGTGTCCAGGTATGTGTTTGAGAGCGTGGGCAACAAGCGGACACTCACTATCAACAAGTGCAACCTGTCGGATGACGCAGCATATGAGTGCGTGGTCGGGGAGGAGAAGTGCTTCACGGAGGTTTTTGTCAAAGGTATATGAGTCACTGTCTTTGGAGGAATCCTTTCAGGGAGAGATTTTTCTGCTCGGTTTAGCAAATGCTGTCATTTGAGCGTTGAGAGGCTTGACAGCTCTGTTCCCTTCTTGTGTCTTGTGTTTGTCATCTGTTTATTTCAATGCTTTTATGCCACACAGTAGCATGCCACGCTCTGTTGTCTGCTCACTAATTTTTAATGGGTATGTGGTGAGTGAAATTTTTATGTTTTGTTTATTGCCATGTATCATTGTTGTTGTGTTGCACACATTAATGTGCTGTCACATTTACTATTTGGACTGAAATGTGTGCTAGAAGGCCAATTTGAATGCTGCTGACATGAAATATTAACATTTATGTGTTTATATATATATTTCTATGTTACACATGTTACAAATATTATACTGTTCAAGAATTTACTGTTTGCAGTGCTATAAATCTTTATTTGTGGTTGAATGGAAAAAAATGCTTATATACTTTAGAACATACTGTATAGTAATATATTACTTTAATATTTAGTAAAATGGGTTTTAATATAGAAACAGTCTTTTATATTATACAATATAACATATTAGACTGTGCAAGCACATCATCAAACTGGATTGGATCATTGGACACTGATGTCAATCCATTTAATGTATGAGTCTAACTGAGGTACTCACATCTCAATGGGCTCTTCTATGTCCCTTTTTGAGAGTGAGTGTGAGAGGTTTTAATAGATGTAATTGGGTCTACTGTTGCTATATTAATCCCATGCTTTGCTCTGTGTGCTCGCTGTTGCCCATCCTGCTTTTACATTATCAGAGGCCATGGAAGAGGCTTAGCTCTTCAGCACAGACACCACCCCCATAAAACTACAGTGCATGTTTGTGTGTGTGAGTATGAGTGTTTGTGTTCATAAAAATATCATTCGTGCTGTTGCTCACAAACATCTACATCACTACCAATTGTCGATGATTCATCTAGACATTAGTGAGGGCAGTGGGGAGTTCAGCAGATGACAGCTAGTCAAAACTAGCAGACACAGTACTTAAAAAAGACAAAGTACTTACGCAAAAGCTTGGGCTTTTCTCTGTTGTGGTATGAAGTGATTCTCAGGTGAATGTTATGTTTCCACAATGTCTTTAAAATCAACACTTGCAAAGCTTTGTGGCAACTTTCAGTCAGATGTACTATGTATCTGATGTGAAGATTATAGTTATTTAGATTTGTTTCACTTTGATTAAAATATACAGTATACACCAGTCTCCTATTCTGGGCAATATCACAATAAAGAAGCAATGGGAGCCAGGCTAGCTTTCTTATTTCAGTCTTTGTGCTAAGCTAACCTGGTATTCAGTGTATTTACTGGTAAGACTGGTATTGATTTTATCAACTAACTCTTGGCAAGATTGTGAAAAATACAATTTCAGTATGAAATGTTATTGTTTAAAATGTTAAAAAAATCACAATTCAGGCTTTTCGACCAAATTGAGTTGCAGGTAAACAGCTTTAGTTCTACAGCCGATGCTTTTTAGTATCAGACCTAATTCTTTTGCTAATTGGATCCTGAATGCAATATATCCCTCTCAGTTATTTTGTGCACACAAACCCTGAATTATGGTTACTACATCAAGACATAATTTCATGAAACCTTTATGAGGCAGTCAAACTCTCTGTGTCTGTGGTTCAGAGGGTTTCTGGGTTCTGTAGCTGAGGTTGGAGAGAATTCATACATCTGGTTGGGGACTGGATGCTGACAATGACAAATAGTTGAGGCTAGCAGAGCATCAAGCATCATGCCATGTGACTATACAATGTGACTCCCACTTCCTCAGGAGACTTGAAGTACCTTCCACCTCCACAAGACAGGTGTGTCCAGTGGCACTGATAAGGACTTCATGAGTATACTGTGCTGTTATCCAAATCTAAGAGGGGTCGGGCATGTTATGTGTATTAGTATTTTCTGCTTCACCTCAGCTGTGGATATTTGTGGATATTTTCTAAATGTCTAAATTCCCTATTTATGTTTTCTTGTGTTTCCCTATTTTATGTTTTATATTTTTTCTTGATAATTTCCAATTAAATGAAAATATAATATATGTACAACTTTGTACTAAAAAGGCTGTAACATTGGATGATAGCCATTCAGTGTGACTAATTTGGAAGACACACATATTGTCTTAAGATAAATGTTTTCATACAATTTTGCACAAAGAGAGGACTGTGAATTTTACCACCCATCATTTACATGCATTAACAGGAGAAATGGCAAGAGCAAGCAAAACCTATTTCATCGTCCATATGGTCACCTAAACGTTGTTTTAAGATAACTTGAAGCTGTCCTTTGACTGTATTTGACTTGGAAAGAATTTGCATTTACCGTACGGGTAGATGTGTGAAGCCTACAAAAGCATTACTCACTCTGCTCACGTACTCATATCTTCCAGCTCTGTTTAGCCAGTGTGCAGGATATTTCTTTGATCCTACTACATGTTTCAGGATAACATTACTCTGATGATTTATTGTACATGCATACTGTGTACAGTAGATGATAATGAAACCCTAGTACAACTGACTCAAGCCCCACTGCTGTTTGTTGTCTGACATAAGACTTTCCTTTTGTCTTCAGAGCCTCCAGTCACCATAACCAAGCTGCTGGATGATGTTCACACAGTGGTAGGTGAAAAGGTGGAGTTTGAGGTAGAAGTGTCAGAGGAAGGAGCCAGTGTCAAATGGTGAGTTATTACACCCTGTGATTCATTCAGATGTCAAGTCCATGATACATACAGTAGTCATTTCATTTTCTGTGCCATTCCTTGATGGTGGCCAGCATCCTTCTTATGGCTATCAACATATAAAGGAATTAACATAGGCTTTTGAGTCATCACAGTATGTTGTGCCAGTCTTAAACATTGCTTTTACTGAAAAGGATCTATTCAGTATTTTTTAGGAGCATGCCTCAAAACTTTGTCAGTGAACATCAGGGTATATTTAAGTTTTACAAAACTGCATATCTGTTTTCAAATAGAAGAATTTTTCTGCATTATAGCACTTCATTAAAAATAAACTATGAACTATTATAACAAATACTGTCAGTGTACTGTAGCACCCAAGAGTTATTCATCTTCTGCACTATTTTTAATATTTGCCAAAGCCTTGTGATCCCAGAAGACTCAAGCCATGTAGAGCATTGAAAACATGTCAATCAGTTCTTTCTCTCTTGTCTGTGTGTCACTAAATCATATGCTTGTGTGTGTTTAAAACTTAGGATGAAAGATGGAGTTGAGCTGAACAGAGAAACAGCAGGTTCAAAGTACAGGTTTAAAAAGGATGGGAAGAGGCACGTTTTGATCATAAATGAAGCAACTAAGGAGGATATAGGAATGTACCATGCCTTCACCAATGGTGGAGAGTCAAAAGCAGAACTAGAGGTTGAAGGTATGTATTTGCATTACCAGTATTTGACATTTACTTACTGTCCAGGCTTATTACAAATGAGGGCACAAACTACAGTCCACAACTTGAAAAAGATACATTACATATACAATCTAACAGATGCAAATGAATGTTTATTGAACAGAGAAGTTACACGCCATCAGCAAGTGTTCTAACGAGTATTTCCTGGAAGGAAATTTACACATGCACATGTTGATGTTTTGGATTCTGACAGGCATGAAAAGCAATAAATTAGATATTACGCATGTCATAATTAATATCATTTCCTTAATCCCTTGTATCAATACTTCATGACACTACTTGTCATGCTAATTTTCTTTTACATCTCTGAAATTGATGGTTGGGCCCCGTCTCACCCTTCAGATGTGAAGCTGTCTCAGGTGGTGCAAACTGGCGATCCAAATGAATTTGCTAAATTGATTAGTGTGTGTTGTATCTTCTCAGTAGACACTCAATGTAGACCTAGTGTTGCAACCTAAAAGGCTAAAATAAAAGGCTGCATATAGTGCAGCCTCCTAATTAGTGTATCCCATACAGGAGCGAATATATAAGAGGGAAGAGGGATGACAGCTGTCCTGCAAACTGTAGGCATTGTTATAGCTGAATGTGATGAAATGTTTTCATTTATATTTCAGATTTAATTCATACATAGATTTCAAAACCCCAGTAGATGACATCAACAGGAGTCAAAAAAGTCACTAATAAACCAGTATAGTCACAAATAAACAGGAATATGACAGACAAGCTTTATGATTTGTTCATTTAAAACGTTTTAAATGTTTTAAAGAATAAAAGTACATTTTGAAGAATACTTTTAGCCATGTCTTTGGTTGCTGTCTTATATTTTTTTCATCCTGATTGTATTAATGATGAATGTTTAGGTAATAATTCGATAAGGAAGAAATCATAATGTAAATGTTTTTAAACAGATGTTTAAAAAGACATAAACAGAATATAATACAATGATAAATATAAAGATAATGGCAGCTCTTCTTTCACAATGTTATAGTGTGTATTAAATGTTAAACTCCTTTCAGTTTTGTCTGTGGACTTCAGCTATTATCTAAACTGCTTATCACATTAAGCAGGAATCAAAGTGAATCTTTTCCGTCTGTGTCAGAGCTGTCCTGAATCCTACCTTTAAATGTCCCGAACTTGACAACCACTGTCCTAATTTAAGATCCCTTATAAAACTTTAAATAAATCTGTAAATATAACCTGATATCTTGTTTCATAACTTGCCTAATGTCATGAAGTAACAATGAAAGTTCTGCTTTCTCTGAGCTCTGAATAAAAGCTTTTGGTTATATCACCATTTTTCCTTATTACACCCCGCTTTTTTTTTTAGCTGGTTATGGTTTGGTCAACAAATGCATCACTACAAAACTGTGGGTAATGGTGCTAAGGCAGAAAGTCTATCAGTCCACATGCTCCATTTTAAGATTCTTTACCTGAGGTCGCTGCTCCCTCTCTGCCTGGCTGCTGTCTGCTGTATGTGAAGGATCTGATCCCCGCTTTTATTCTAACACAGAGACACTGCAGCAGAGGCATAATCAGATCTTAAGAACCCAGAGCCCAAAATGTCCACAATAGCTCTAGTTAAAATTTTGCTGCACAATGCTCACTCGCTTCCTCCTACTGTTTCATGTGAAATGTGATGATGATTTAAAACAACAACAAATGGGAGGCATATTTGCAAGTGGCACTGGTGCACCTAGTCATAAAATGTTGTCACACTGTCAGAAATAAGGCCACGAGATGCAGCTAAGTGGTTGCAGTCTGGACCCCTGCAGAATGGGCAGTGCAGTTCCTCATTATCAGTGAATTGATTATTTAACCTATATTCAAACACTGCTTGAATTGTAAACAAATATCTGTGTGCTCCACTGTGTACTGATCCATGTTTGTGTTTTTCCTTCAGATAAGGAGCTGGAGGTTTTGCAGAGCATAGCTGACCTAACAGTGAAGGCTGCTGAACAGGCTGTATTCAAGTGTGAAGTGTCTGATGAAAAAGTGACAGGAAAATGGTTCAAGGATGGCGTGGAAGTCCAAGCCAGTGATCGCATCAAAATTTCACATATTGGAAGGTATTAATACCAGGCTGCTGTGGGTCTATGTTTAAATGTCAGAAAACAGTTTGTTTTTCAGTGTCAGTCTCAACACATACACAATATCATCTAGCTGCCACTATAAGAACTGTCTGGCCCGTTGCTTGGCAAACTATTACCAATGCCTTTTCTTAGTTGTTTGACCCAATTTTGGACGAGATGCATTCTGTAAAGCTGCAACCACTAAACACATACACACAGCATACACACCCATAGGCTTTCTGTCAGTAATCCCTCCATCAGAGTCGCCTATGGCAGGAAATATTCCAAGCGACAGCTGTCACATAAGTCATTTAGTATGTTTCTCAATCTGCGTTATTGCCTCATGAAGTATGTTGCTAGGGCAACTGTCTTTTGCATATTGTGGGTCACAATAAGTGTTGTCTCCTTGGTAACATCTGGTAACATGTCCCCAGGATCCACAAGCTGACAATTGATGAAGTGAAACCTTCAGACGCAGGAGATTATACCTTTGTCCCTGATGGATATGCTCTTTCTCTCTCTGCAAAACTCAACTTCCTGGGTGAGAGTGACACACAAACCAGAATATAAATGCATTTGTTGTTTTTGTCTGACTGTGAGCTAAACATGATTCATGTATGTTTCCCCTCAGAGATCAAAATCGACTATGTTCCTCGTCAAGGTAAGTGTGTTGTAAGAATTTTTTTTTAAATTTTCTGTTTTTTGTAAGTGATCAAGTCTGAAAGTAATTTAGTTCAACAAATGTTCACTTTCTAACCTGACTGATGAAAATTTTCACATCTTTTTTTCTAATGTTCACAACGAAAGATCCTCCCAAAATCCACCTGGACACCAGTGGTACCGGCAACAAGAACACCATTATTGTGGTAGCTGGAAACAAACTTCGCCTTGACGTTGAGATCACAGGAGAGCCAGCCCCCACTGTGTGCTGGATGAAAGGAGACAAAGTGAGGAAGAACAGAGAAGATTCTTACCATTCACCTTATACACACTCAAACATACGTCAGATACTTTCTACCTTTGTGCGTCAATCAGAGTACCCAGCCGTTAGTCACTGAACAGTACAGAAGAAGAGCCAGAGTGGGAAGGTTGAATCACCTGTTATTGTGGCAGCTATGCTTTTGTTGTGTGAAATACTTCTGTTCAAGAATCTCCTTTGTTCTGTCTCCCTCTCTCTGCCCTGTGTGGTAGGTGGTGGCTGAGGCCGAGGGACGAGTGCGTGTAGAGACAAGGAAGACCCTGAGCAGCTTTGTAATCGAGGGGGCAGAGAAAGAAGATGAAGGCCACTACAACATCACCGTGACTAACCCTGCTGGGGAAGATAAGGCTGAACTCTTCATTAAGATTGTGGGTCAGTTACTTGTTCTGATTTTTGCCTTTTTTACCGATGATTTTCTTTTCTTGTTCCCATTCTATATGAGCTATATGGCATTGAACTGAGACTAGTGGCCAGAAAACACAGACATGAAATCAGTCGAAATAATAATAATGTTAAATTGCCACTGTTGGTTCCATCATTTCATCAGTATAATTGCTTTTGCATGTTGTAGCTGATTTACAATTTGTGTCTTCAGATTTGCTGTATGTGTATGGAATATATTGATGTTTTTAGACTTGGAATGCAGCTTTTTACATAACAAAAGAACATAACACCACCTTCGATATTGAGCTAGGTAATCTGTAACAGTTAAGCTGTAAGTTAAAAAGTGAGAATTATGCAATTGTCAGAGTGTAAGTGTGCTACCATTAAAATCACAGGAAGTTCATTGCAATCTTTTTTTTTGTATCTCTTCCTACTTAGATTTTTAGAACCTAAAAAAAAATATGTTTAAATAGTCATGATTATTATGTGTGAATTGGATCAAAAAAAGGTTTTCCTATGAACATATTTGCACATTCCGTAACGACTCTGCACATTTCTACATTGTACTGCCTAAAACCCCACTGCTTTACACTGTCATACCATCTAATTCTTCCTCTCTTTCCATCCCTGACTGTAACCTGCCTCTCCAGATGTGCCCAACCCTCCAGAGAATGTCAAATGCACATCAGTTGGCGAGGACTATGCCACAGTCACATGGGACCCTCCTGCATTTGACGGCGGAGTTCCCATTAAGGGTACCTCTGAAACACACAGTGTCTAATTTTCACATCTGATGTCTGCCTCCCAGGAGAAAACAGCAGTTTAGATTTACTCTTTGTTACTTCACATTGTTTTTGAACTATTTTCCAAACAGCACTGATCCAGTATTAAGATCTGATTGTATGCTGATGCTGTTTCCACCAGGGTACCTAATGGAGAGGAAGAAGGTTGGCTCATCTAGATGGACCAAGCTCAACTTTGATGTTTATGAGTCCACCACATATGAGGCTAAGAAGATGATTGAAGGTGTACTTTATGAGATGAGAGTGTTTGCAGTCAACGGCATTGGCATCTCTCAACCCAGCACAAACTCAAAGCCCTTCATGCCCATTGGTGTGTTGCCATTTGTTATTAGCAGAATTGTTAATTAACTCAGGCTTTTCACACAATGCTTGTTTCGAAGCAGCTTAACCTACCTCCCATCCCATTTATACTGGGTATTAACGCATTAATTAGCTCCTGTCTCTCTCAGCCCCCACCAGTGAACCCACTCGTCTCACGGTGGATGATGTGACAGACACTACCTGCGCACTCAAGTGGCGTCCTCCAGAGAGAATCGGAGCAGGCGGCATCGACGGTTACATTATTGAGTACTGCAAAGAAGGAAGTAAATATATGCAAACTCTATACTAAGTTGTTTTAAAGGTTTATTTGTTATTAATTGTAGTAAACCAACAATGAATTATGCCTGCTCACCTTAATGTCTCTGAATCAAGATCTTGGTTTGGCTTGGGTAGGTGATGTTTCTTCCTCACAACAATAATTTAATCAATACATCACATCAAAATATCTGTTTGTATACATTTCTTAAAGAACTGTAATACAAGTTATGTGAGGCTATGCCTAGCTCTATTTTGAAAAAAAAAAAAGACACATGCCAGGAAATGTTAGGACTATTTTGTCTACTTTGTCTTGTAAATCTGCAACCAGTGTAAATAGTATAGTATGTCATGTGAGAGATTACACTGACGTAATAGTCAATTTGGGAACAATAATCACAAGCATTTCATAAATTGTTTCAATATTATCTCTGGATTGTATTTGTCAGTAGTGTAAATAAGTGTAAGTACTCAGATCATTTACTTTAAATGATAGTAGAAGCTTTACCATTGTGTAAAAATATTCAATTACAAGTAAAAGTCCTGTATTAAAAACAATAGTAGAAATTGAAAATAAAAATACCTCAAAATTGTACATAAGCTGTACTTAAGTTTAACTGTACTTTACCCCTCAGGTGACCAGTGGGTGCAGGCTAATGAGCAACCAGTGGAAAAAAACCAGTACAGAGTGAAGGGTCTCCCAGTGGGGGAGAAGATGTTGTTCAGAGTGGTGGCTGTCAACATTGCTGGACGAAGCCCCCCTGCAACTCTTGCCCAGGCTGTCACAGTCAGAGAGATCATGGGTCAGAGATGTTTTAAGTTGCTTTATTTATTTATTACTGAAATTCAACAGACAGATACTGAATTTAAAAATTTTTTACAATAAATATAAATATTAAAATTTAGATATATAACCCAGCATCACTGAACACTGGATTTCTCTTTGCCATATAACCATAAGAAGCATTATTTCCACTGTGTGATTTTTTTCTCAATAATTGATATTTCTGACACACAGACATAAACATGCTCATAACTTACTAACCCTTACATGTTATACATTTTTATATGTACACTTTCCCATTCCAAAAAAATCATTATGATTACAATTCATTTAATTATGTTTTCCTTCTCTGTTGCTCTCATGTTCACCATCTAGAACATCCAAAGATCCGTCTGCCTCGCCACCTGAGAACCAAACTCATTCAGGTGGTGGGTGAGAAGGTGAACTTGGTCATCCCTTTCCAGGTTAGCCCAATGGCCAAGCTTGGGATTTTTTGTTTGTTTGTTTGTTAGTTTTAGAGAGCTACACACTATATTTACAATAACAGAAACAGGCTTGAGTAACAAATGTTGCTCAAAGAGTTCTAGACTGTGTAAAATAGTTATATCATACTCTGCAGCATTTTATACTAACTTTAGTTTGGTTTATTTGAAAAGCTGAAAAACGCTATAGGGTTTGGATAGAAACCTAAAATGCTACTCTGTGATCCACATAAAATAGGTCATTGCAGGGGGATTTCAAGTCCTTAAGTGCTTTATTTGAAGTAAAAACTCTCCTGGACTAAAAAAGGAAGCAAGGATTATAACATTTACAACAGGGAAGATCCTGTTTTAATTTATGATTGTCCTTAGTTACATGTTCAAATGCACTTTACCTTTAAAACAAACAGACAACAGCTTGAGATTTTCCTGTGGTTGTAAACTGATAGGGGAATTTTTCCTCTTCTGAAATGCAAATCAGATCTGTAAACTTCGCTACTAACAAAGAGAGCAAGAGCTCAAAGGGCACAAGGAGCATTACAGCATTTGACATCAACTTGTGAATGATGGTAATGGTGAAGAGAAGCTAACTGTGAGTAGCAAGCCATTGTTATAAATAAAAATAGATGAGAAAAGTGAGCCTTGGCTCTGCTTGCTTTTGAAGAAGTATATGAAAAGCTTGTTCTGAGACACAGGATGTGGCTACATGATGTTCTCCTGGGAGAAAAGAGCACCTACAGTTCATCATCTTATATGTAATGTAACCAAATCTTAGGAATGTTAAACTGGAAAAGTGTGCTCCAAACCATTTCAAATCAGATTCATTTCCTGCCGCAAACAACTAAAAAAGGCAAATATTTTCAAAGAATATTTTCTTGCATGTTGATAATAACATAACCCATTTACCAACGTGAATCAAAATTGTCAGTATAAAACTTTCAACATATAACACTTTGCAAGTTATTTTGCTATTTCATACATGCGTTTCTTTTTCCATTATTCTAACTGCAGGGCAAACCTCGCCCTGTTGTGACCTGGTACAAAGATGGCACTCCCCTGGATCTCAAAACAGTGGGAATTCGTACCAGCGAGGTGGATACCATCCTCTTCATCCGCTCTTCAGAGAGAACCCACTCTGGAAAGTACACACTCTCTGTTCAGATTGAGAACATGTTGGACAGCGCTGACATACACATCCAGATTGTAGGTTGGTCCTGCTCAGCACCTCTCAGCTTCACCCAAAGACACTCATTATGATTAGAACACTGTGCAAGGTTCATACTCCACAAGGTTAATAACCTGTTTGGAAGGAGATCATGACTTGAGCCCAAATCTGTGACATGTCAAGAATTTTTTTCAAATTTGATGATAATTCCTAATTTCATACTCTTTAGGATCTGTGACTTAAAGTAGGAAATCATCAAAGCTCTTATTCCTCTTGCTCACATAATCCTAGCTCCTGCACTGCCATTTCAGCTGCCAACTCATTCTTCATCTTATAGCTTGTCTCCCTGGGTCAGGGTGCTGGATGGATTATTTGGCTGGGCTCCACTGGGATTATTTGCATGTATGCTGGGATTAGGCTTGGATTTTCAGGGCTACTCTGTCACTTCCCCTGCCTTAGAATCTTAAACTAATGAGAGGCTGTCGCTTCCCTGATCGACTCCCCATCAGCTGATCTGTCACCATGTTATTTCAGCAGGTGATGGTAGAGGAAGGATTGCTGGGCAAAACAGTACTGCTGCTCGCTGTTTTTACTGTACTCCACAGGGGAGGGGTGAAGAGCAAGATTAATGACAAATACATTATGGTATTTCTGTACTGAGCTGTGTATTGTAAAGGCCACATAGAAGGATAGATGATAATCACACTGTATTACTCTGCTGTCTAATCCAGGCAGACAAAGTATAGTATTACTCAGTTTTCCAGTCCTATGCCACCACGGTTTTTCTAGTAATGTAAACAGCTATCATTGCCTTTCTCTGAACCTTTGTCTTTTGCTATGCTAATCTGTCAATCTTTGCTAAATCTCTGCCGCTGCGAATGTTGATTTCTTTCTCTCCATGGGATCTCCCTGCTTCTGATCTGTTTATCAACCTAGCTCTCTCACTTTTTACACCTCTAAAATGTTGTCTGCATTTCTACCCAGACAGGGAAAATAGTTGTCTCAACCAGCTCAGATACACGTGTGGGGCACTTTTTCACTTCCTTTGAACTTTTCTTTCCTGCTCATAATAAGAAAACTTTTAAAAAACTTTTATTGTTTCACACAAAATCCTACAACTCTTACTCGTCTCTGTGTCATTCCCTTCTAATCCTGCTAGACAAGCCGGGTCCTCCCATCGCTGTGCATGTCACAGATGTCTGGGGTTTTAATGCTGCACTGGAGTGGAAACCACCCAAAGATGATGGCAACGCTGAGATTTTTGGTTACACCATTCAGAAGGCTGACATGAAGACTAAGGTATGCACGAAGACATGTACATACTTCATTTGCATTTAAAACCTGTTTCCTATTTAATTGATAACAGTATTATTATTAGATTAGTGTTTTTTTTTTTAAAAAGCTCATTTTGATTTTCATGCCAGTTACATTGTTAAAAAGGTAGAGAGGTATGTCTAATACTGTGTTGCATCACCTGTACATCTGGGAACTGAGGAAGCCTTTATCTTTAGTATTGAAAGCTGTTGTTTTTCTCATTGTTTCATAATTTCATGATTTCAAGTTTCAAATAATATTGCTCAACAGTTTGGGGCCACTTTGTAATGTGCCAGATGTTTTCAGTTGGTGGCAGTTTAGCATCTAGACTCTTTTTTATTATGGGACCATGATGTTGTAGTATATGCAGCAGCGGTTTGACATTGTCTTACTGAAATATGTGCCTTCCTAGAAAAAGAAGTTGTCTAGGTGGCAGCATACTTGCTACAAAAGTTATATATATTATTCAACTTTAACAGTGCTTATACGAATGTGCAAGTTACCCATACTGAGTGGTGGCATCCCAGAGGATGTGGCAACCACATTTTCCCAAAACAATTTAAAATTTTTGACTCTTCAGACTGTCAGACCAGGATATTTTTCCACTTTGTCTAAGTCAGTCTTAAAGGTCCCGTATTATACCCTTTACAGGGCTGTGCTCCCAACCAGTCTCTAAAAAACAACACATTTTAAGCTATTTGTACAAACTGCCAAGAACACCAAAAACACTGTGCATGGATGTAGTATTGAACATTACTGGTTTGATTTAGATACAGC
>OMLM01015840.1:121826-135150 GCA_900302695.1 Helostoma temminkii | reverse complement strand
ATGATACACAAACACATCCTGATCTGCAGTATTTGGCAGTGGGGACAATCAGAGTGCCAAGGTCATACCGTCAGTCTTCTTCCTGTAAATGTGGGTGTTTCAACAGTCTGAAAAGGAATTTACATTCAGTGCACACACACACACACACACATACACACACAGACACACACACACACACAGCGCTACCATGGTTGATTGTAAAGAATGAAATAAAATTCCTACCAGAATTATATTCCTGGTATAATGAATAGGTCTTTGAAAGGATTTCAACCTTCATAAAAGGAGATAAAGTTTACTGAACTTAAACTGTTAAATATTAAGAAAAATCTAAGTTCTTTGGTTTGGAAACGGTGGAAATGGAAAAACTTGGGAAAGAAAATGGACTGTCAAACAGCAATCACAAGTTGACATTTTTATCTATATGAAACTCTTAAGACGTCAGCTGTTATTGGTATATTCATTTAATTCCTCATTTGTCTGTCTCAAAAGTCCATTTATCTCATCTCATCTCTTTATCTCTGTTTCTCACAGACAGTGAGACAATGTGATAGTTTGACATCTCAATCTGAGAGGCCCACTAGAGTTGTTATCGTGTCTCAAGTTTCTCTCTCTCTCTCTCTCTCTCTCTCTCTCTCTCTCTCAGGGGGTCCTCCTGATGTGGGCAAGATGCTGGGAGGGGAGGAAAAGGAGGAGGACCCTGATGCAGCAAAGAAAGAGGAGGAGCGACAGGAGGCACTGAGGCAGCAGGAGGAGGAGAGGAAGGCCAAGTATGCCAAGATGGAGGCTGAGAGGGAAATGATGAGACAAGGCATCAGGGACAAGGTATAATGACAGTGATAATGACAATATATTGTCTTAACTACTGACTGAATGAGTTACAGTTACTTTCATTACTCAACACACAGAACCACTAGTCCTTCTCCTACCAAGAACTGAGTCCATTGGTCTGTCATTGTCAGCAAAGGAGCCACAAAGAAAAAGCAAAAAGAGATTATTTAAGATGAAAGCTAAAATGGAGAAAGAAAACAACACAAAAAAATGATCTTTATCTCATACATTCAGTTCTTCTTCCTACTTTTTCTCTGCTTTTAAAATGTGACATCCACACAAGGTGTTTTGGTGATTTTGGATTTGCCCTGTTTTGTCTGATGTTAATGGAGCTTTTAAAGGCTTCACATCATAGCATCATGACAGCAAAACTCTTTTATAAGAGACCTGTGTGTGACATAATCTATTTTCGTACTATTTGTGTTAACTTTTATGTTATTTTTACCTTTGGATTCAGTGAAGCATCAGGAAACAGAATAACAACTATAGCTAATAGGAATGACTGGGTGGGAGAGATTGGTTTAAAATGACTGCAAGCCAGGGCTATCTTTTTGCTAAAGCGGGACTCGAGGTGTGTCTATATTTTTATATGGTTATGCATTACATTTCTGTTTGAAACACAATATACAGCGCTGACTTTTACTTTCTGAATCAATGATATTGTGTATACAGTACTTTATTGTTTACTTTGGTTTCAGCTGCAGTCAGTGTCAGTTCTTATTCAGACAATGTTTGCTCTTCCCATCATGAATGTCAGACTGTGGGGCTGCTGTGATGCTAATGGCTACAGTCTAAGCACTTCACTGCAGCCACAGTGTGAAAGACAGGCAGTCTGTAGGTGGGGCAGGTCTAAGGGGAATACTGTGAATCAGCGGGATAAAAAGCAGCCCTCCTCCCCTGACTCCTCATCCTTGCTATTCTTTTTAAGTCTCCCAGAGGAGAACAATGTTTGTTACCCAGAGATTTATTCAATATAAACAAATTGCTATAAGATAAATACATTTAGAAACAGCTGGTATAAATTATTATTACTTACTAATTTAATTTAATAGAAATCAAAGAGAAAGCCTGAAATGTGAGCGTACCAAGGGCTCAGAATGGAGAAGCTTGAATAACTCTTCATTGCTACTGCATTTACATTTACATAGTCATTTGGCAGACGTCTTTATCTAAAGCAACTTACAAATGAGGTACAAAGCCAACAAAAGCTAAGTCTGGGAGCATACGTTGAAGGTAAAGTGCTCTAAGAACAAAAGTTTTACACATAGTGACATAGTGCAAAGGAGTATGTCACACTTTACTAATGTACATCTTATAACTTGTTGAGAACAAATTGACAACAAAGGTCCACGCAAACCAAAATCATCAACTGATGCAGGGCTGCATTCAAAGTCATACTGAATCAAGTGAAAATTTAAAATCATAGGCTCATCCAGATTGTGTGAATTTCATAGCGGCAACTCATAATGTGACCCAGAATTGTGTATGGCCTCCGCGTGCATTTATGCACTCCAGACAGTGTCTAGGTGTCAGTGGATGGTGTCCTGGGGCATCTCCTCCCAGACCCAGGCATGTGTGAGATTGGTGCATTGGAATATATAAGGCCCTCTAAGAATATGCCATCACTTGACCATCACTGATGTTACAGGCAGCATAATGTTCACCACAGTGTCTCCAGTCACTTTTACGCCTGTCACGTAGGCTCAGTCTCATGCTGCCCTCGTGAAGTCTGTTTAGTTTTGTCTGAAACATGTACACCAGTGGCCTGCTGGAGGTCATTTTGTAGGACTCAGGTTCCTCCTGTTTCTTCTTGCACAAAGGACCTTATGGGATTGCTGAAATGGGGCTGGTGCATGTCCAGTAGGCTGCACAATTAAACAGCAAACACTGGCTTGTAAAGCAATTTTCAGTCAAGTGAATGAGTGTTCGAGTCTGACATCCAGCTCTTGTAATGCATCCATGAAGTCAGCTTCAAGCCCTCCAAGTTCAGTCATGCAGCTATAAACTCACAGTGACATCTATACTCCAAATATCACTAGGGACAGATTTCTCAACAGTTCGGAATCAATGGCTAAAAATTTGGCATCATATCAGGTTAATAATATGTATTCACTTCTTTAAAATCATTTCACAATTTTGTATGAGAAAATGTTTTGGGTTTTTTGTTTTTTTTTGTGGCCAATGAGTGTGATGATCCTGAAAGTTACAATACTCAGTGGCCAAAACCACAAAGTCACAACCCTGTGTTCCTGGAGCTTGAAGCAATGTGTAGCACAATTAATAATCAAGTAACAAGTAACACGAATTTTAGATTACAAATTTTTTTTGTTCATAGGATGTATTACTATAATGTTTTAAACTTTCTAACCTCCTATTCTGTTTCTATAATTAACCTCCAGTATGGCTTAAAAAAGCGCGAGGAGGCCGAGGCTGAGGCAGCAGCCGCGGTGGAGGAGCCTGCAGCCGGCAGCTTGACCCGACCCAAGAAGGCTGTGCCGGCTGGCTGTGGTGATGAGGAGGAAGAGGAAAGCATCATGGATACAGTGATGAAATACCTGCCAGGCCCACTGCAAGACATGCTGAAGAAGTAGATTAGCTAGCTAATGCTAATGTTATCTAGCTTAGTTCATAGGTTACATTCACAAGGTTGGCTAAAATCAGGGTTTTTTCCATTCATGTGTAAATACATTAAATGAAGTTAAAATACAGCATGTTTTGGTATGTGGACAAATGAAAGTTTTACGGTGGGAAAATTAATCAAGTGTGAACCAGCACTGTGAACTGTAGCCATTAGACTAAGCTAGACTTAACCAGCGGCCATGTGAAAGTTAGCTTGACTGATGTAAACGTTAGCTAAGTTACACTTATGAAGCTAACAGCTGCAGAGGGACTGAACACCCAATGTTAGATGGTTTATCCTTCTAGTTTGAGAAGTTTTAAACTCCTTTTTCTCTCCTCTGCCATAACTGCAGAGCTGTCTCGCAGCACTGAAACATAATGTCCTTGTAAACCTCGCTGTTTCTCAATTTGTACATAATGCATAAATGACAAGCCTCAAAGTGGGCAAACAATCATAAAATATATAAAATTATTATACTGTGTGTGTCTAAAGTAGAAAATATCTGATAACTTGATAAGCCATACTTTAAACTGAAATTTAAAGACTATTGTTGTGTGCTCCTACAGCTTCTGTTTTGTGTTTGACCATGTTCAAAATTTATGTAAATCCTTTGCACAGTGTTACACATCCTCTGTAAAACCTATTGTCTATCTACCCTACACTTCCAAAATGGCAACCTCAACGTGTTAGTCACATAGTATAGTGTTTCGAAATGTTTCTATTACCCTGTTTGTTGTGTAGACTTCTGTCTTGCATGGCATTTGTCTGGACAAATCTATTGTGTGAATATAACCTCACCCACTTTATCCTTGTCTTTGCAAAAAATATTAAGGCAATAACTCTTAAGTTTTAGTGTGTTTTCACTACCATATCAATAAAACTGTTAGTAATATCAGTAATAAAATTATATGTATGCATTCAGACGTGTCCCTGGGTACCCAGGTACCCTGCCTTGTCCCATTGACAGCTGGGATTGGCTCCAACACCCCCACGACCCTTAAGAGGAAAAGCGGTTAGGAGAATGGATGGATGGATACATTTTGGAAATTTAATTACAGATTTGTAGGGTGTTCCTTTTTGTTGTTGTGTAGCTGAAGAATGACCATGTATGCATTCATACTACAGCCAAAAACCGCTTTCAGCCATAAAACCAGAACTTACAGTATATATACTATTAAAGTCAGGATTTACTACTAGAGAGAGAGAGGAATGAAACTGAATGAATACGTAAGAACATGCATTTGTGATTTTATTAGCTATAATAAACAGATTTAGATTTTCCATTAAGATTTGTGAGAGAAAGATCACCCTTCATCAACACACAATGAGTGAAATAAATAGTGCAGTTTGCCTACAGATTTACACAATGAAACCAAACGTGTTAAAAGAAGATGCTCGATTCCGTTTTACTTATCGTTGGTTAAAGTGCGATAATAAGCTGCAGAAGGTGATACGAAATACCACAAGCAATAAAGGATTATAATGTATGTATTTGCCTGAGATTCAATAAAAACTTAAAACCTTGTTCACAAACATTAAACGTGTTTTGCTGTTTTCTCTGTGATCTTTTGAGCTTGAAATAGCCAACAAACAGTCTGTTTCTGTATTTAAGCCTTTCTTACGAAATACATTTTGACATGTGATGGGTGCTTGACCAAACGTGACTCTAAGTCTGCTGAGAAAATGTCCAGTGCAAAAATGTGTAAGTTAAAAAAGTATTATTCTGGGGGTTAATTTATGAAATTACCCAGAAAATCTTAACACTGGTGTTTCAATGCCATCTTGTGGCATGAATAAATAAATACATTCCTAGATAAAAAAAAATAAAAAATACTAAGAAAATAAGGTAATAATACGAAAGAAAATTTTGTTCAGTATTCCTTTAAATCATAGGATATAAAATACTGCCAAAACTGTTTTGGCTTTTATCTACAAAGCTTTTCTACTGCAGCCATAACATGACCACAATGATGTTATAACTGGTCATGAAAGAAAAAAAAAAAACATGTACCCATTAGCACTGAAGAAAAGGGAAACTGCCAACCTGTCCAGTTTGACCGGAACAAAGCTGGACATACAACCCTCCGTACATTTTCACACCTCCACAACACAGCAGTACTTTCATGTCTCATTGCTTCTACATGTTTTATTAACAAACGTTAGGTATCAACCTGCTATGTGCCTTTAGTAAAAAGTGGTACAGTGGTACCACTGTGTATTTTCACTAACTGAGTAGGAAGACAATACTAATTTTATCCATTAGGAACAAGAATATCAATAACTTGGGAGCATAATGAAAAACATTAAAAGTAAATATGTTTTAAGATTTGATGTTAGCACCAAGCAGCAGGAAGAGATGGACTTCTTCTGAACTGAGCAAGCATTTCTCCCATTTAACCACAGAGTGTCACTGTCACCTTGTATTCTACCTTTCCAGGTAAAACAGCCAACTAAGTGTAAATATTATCGAGCTTTATTTAATTCATAAACAAAAAAAGGTGAACAATCAAACAAAACACAGAGTCAAGCACTAAAATATCAGAAAACACCAGACAGAACAGGAAACACAAAGACTGTGAGTGGCAGGAGCGACGTCTTTGTCTTCTTCAGCATTCGATTACTTATTGTTTTAAAAATGTTTACATCCATAATTACCATGTGTTGGACAACACTCACAGCACTGATGAGAAAGTAACAAAGCAGTGATACTGTATGAAATAACATCACATGGTTTGACTTAAACATGCTGACTGTTTTTTTTTTCTTCAAATTAGATACAGTTGTTTACATCCAAGAAACATGGATGGATGGATCCGTATTACTTTCAAGTCTGCAACTGTTAGTTGATGTTTTGATTTTGAAGTGCATTTCATCTTGAACCATAAAAAGTGCAGATCATTTCCTGTGATTTATCCTGTAGGCAGCGCTTCAGCTCTAATTCCTGGTTAGATAGCTGCTAACCCTTGTTTTTCTCATTGTGCTTTTAATTTCAAAGTCAGAAGTGCTGCAAGATATACAGCAGAGTTGATCACCAGAGTTGGTAACAAGGACATAAACATGCATTCGCAGACTTAAATGTTTTGCCCATGTTGAGAAAAACATTTCCTCTGTGAACTCTTAGCGGATCAATCCAGGATCAGTGTAAAACCATGTTAGTCTGTTTACACTCCCTTGTTAAAATAAAGCAGACGTGTACTCTGACGGCTGTGAAGACATTAGAGGTTTCATGTGTTTTTAAATCTTAAACTAACATCCATTACAGAAATACTTCAAACCTGGATTGAGGCATTAATGTATATAAACACAGAGTCAACAGTACCAACAATTTCATATTAAAGCACACTTTTAGCTCCAGTAAATAAAAATAAACAAACACAAACAACAAACTAGACTCCTGTCGAAAGGGAAACAGAAGTCCATTCAAAAACTTGTGGGTTCTTTATTATTGTAATCTGTCTTACATAGTTAATTGTTCAAGGTGGTGTGTGTGCAATATTTTGCAGTGAGTTCATAGAATATCTGAAAAGTAACGGTGTAAAATGTAATCAGAACGTACATTTTCTTTTTATTGCAAATTATATGAAGTATCTGAATGGACTCTGACTCTTTCGACGGTCTGCCATGAATAAATATATTATGTACTGTATATAGTCACAAATTCCAAGTAGCCACATTTATAAAGATTCTGTATAGCTTAGTGTCTAACGATAGCAAGTCACCGAATTATTGTTTAGACCGAATAGAAAAAAGTGTCTGTAACACCAGATTTTCACAACCAGGTCAAATCTAATATACACTTGTTTCTCAGAGGTATTTATTTATCTGTTTTTATAAAATGGGAAATAAACTTTGGCTTCTAATTGTTAGAAAATACATTGGAGCGACATCAGTTACTGGTGGGAACAACAGTAATGACAGCACAACTCATTTACATTGCAAAAAATATTTAGAGTTCATTCAAATAATCAATATGAACAGTGATTGCTAAAAGTGTCCTGTCATTCTTCAAACGGGCTCTAATTCAAAGCCAGACCTCCAGCCCCTTTCAGGTACCTGGACACTTAATGGGATATTAAAGGATTCAAAACGACAATATAATCATTGTCTGGTTAATTCATACAAAGAGTTGCAGATAATGTCCAAGTCAAAATTCAAACTGTAGAACACAAAAGTATTATCACTCTCACTATTTTGCATGCACTGCCAATTAGTCCCTTTGGATCCTCTAATAGCTCCTCTAAGAGCCTAGAAAGTATAAAAGGTTTCTCCTCAAAACCCATCCAACTGAAGCATGGATGGTGGGCATCGTATCCAATGGAACACTGGAGGGTGTGAGGTGATCAGGGTCGAAGGCGAAGAGGGAACTGAAGGTAGCTCTGGTTGGTTTCTACACATTCGTCCGACACTTAGGGAAGATGGGTCCTCCTTCAAGCCTTCTCTTTCTTACTGTGGGCCAAAGGGAGATGAGAGAAGAAAAAGAGAAAGAAAAGACAAATAAATAAGATTGAAAAGGTATGAGGAGGAGAGGAATGTCGGGGAGACAAGGACATAGAAAATATTGTAAAAAACAGAACCTACAAGGTGACACAAGCTGACCATCATAATCTTTATCTAAAGCAGATTAAAGCTGGTCTAATTTATTTTCTATGAAGCATTAAGAAAGGCAACTGAAGCTACAGAAAAGGTTTTCAAAAAGCAGGAAGTTTTGGCAACTACCCTGTAGGACTCCCAGACTGAAAGACACAGTAATAACAGGTGTGCCTCTGGTGTTGTTGTGTGTCTTTATTTTGTGCTTCTAGATTTTTGAGTATGTTTTTGGTCATTTTACATCTTCTGGGGTTGTTTTGCACATGTTTGTGGTCATTCTGCTCCTTCTTCTGACTGAGATCTATGCCGTTACACAGACACTCTGGCTATGCTTGGTAGGCCTGTTTGGTAATCCATCCATGGTCTGGAGTCATAGGGCAGTTGCCTAGTTTGACTTGTTGGCAATCCGTCTTTGGATAAGAGAAGTGTTTAGGAAAGAGGAAGACAGCACAGAGCTAAACAGAGAAGACAGAATTTGTCTGGACAAAAGATCACACAAAAGAAGATATAGATCCAAAGAGTAAAAAGGCCAAGGAAAAATATATACTTATGTAGGAATTATGGACAAAGATTAAGCAGTAGCACAGGGAAAGCGATGGTAGAAACACAACAGGCTTCTCCTTTCAAATAAAGATGGAGCTGTTTTATTTTGTCCAGTAGAAAAAGTTTCAAAGGCGAATGAGGCTTCAGTGAATGCAGTCATCCAAAGACTTGGGGATTCAGTATTGTTCAAAGGAACTTAAACTTAGATTTCTACTGTTTGTACTGTGTCCATTTTGGGGTAATGATTTCTTCTGTTTACTCTTCAGTATTTCAAAAAAGGAAGATTATGTCATTATTGCAAAACTTTACATTTAACTCTTTTTTATTTTGTGATTGGCATAAGTACACATAAGTAATGTTCTTTGAGATCTTTACGTAGTGAAAATGTTATTTCCAGAGTTTTGTTTTAAGGACAAGGCTTCTCACACTTTTTTGATAAAGATCAAGAAACAGCAGGACTGAAGAGAACAAGAAAAGCTACATTTGGAAAATGCTGTTAGTGGCCTTTGTAAACCAGCGATGGGTAGAAGACGAAAAGAAGGAAAGCGATGAGAGGTGCTGTGGAGCAGGAACAGAAACTCTCAGAGGAGTATGACAGGAGGTGGCTGAAGTGTGTAAAAGAACCAGGAGAAAGACAAGGCTGAGCAGCCAAACAGTGCCATGTTTGTGCTTCAGTTATTCTTTTCTTTGTTTGTTTTACTTAGTCTTGGACTTGAACTTCTTCCCGAAGGCCCTCTCCAGCTCAGGCACAGACAAAGTGAAGGTGATGGAGCCATCATTCTCTGACCTGATGACCCGGGCTTAAAGAGGATGGGGGGGAGGAAAAGTTATGACAGATTATGACACATATAATCAGATATAATTAAATAGTTTGTCTTGTGAGGCTAAATTTGTGTGTCAAGACAAGATGGGTCTTCAAAATGGACTCCACTTTTAAGAACTGTTCATTTATCCCAGTAAAACATTACTAGCACACAGGAAGAAACTAAATCCTCCACTAGTTTAATCTATTCTTAGTGCTGATGTCATAAGTTAGGAGGGCACTGTTTGGATTGGCTGAGGGTCTCTGGCTGTACTACTGAATCAAAGGCCGATGATATCACTGTTTCTACTATTAGAGTCTGATTAAAGTAAAAGTGAGGGAGATATAGTGTAGATAACGTGTCAGCACTGACGCACAGAACAACCAACAGTGCCAACTGCAATACTACTAAAAGACTGTATACAGGTTAGGCAACTAACGAAAGCATAGTGAGGTGAATTAGTCATCAAAAACAGTACCATATGTACTTTAAATGTCATCAATTGTCAGCGTGACCAAACTCAACGCTGCATCCTCATTATCTGCATGTGTCTTTAACCCACCCAGGTCGTTGTTGTTCATCATGGCATTGGAGCCTCGGAGGCGAGGACCCTGCTGGGTGAAATGGTAGCCAAACTTCAGCAGGGTGGTGTTTTTCTCCAGCATACTGGCAATCTCCATCTCTACCTTGTTACCTAACGGCTGACTCTGGAGTTTGAAAAGCAAGAAGAGTGAAGGAGGAAAGACAGAAGGGAAGTAGAGATGGATCAAAAACGGGTAAATAAAGGGCCCAAAAATGAAAGCGACAGTGGCAACAAAGGATAAAGCGTTTTCTCAGTTTTTCAGTTTAGTTCATAATTTCAATCAATATAGCCAAAGAAAAATAAGTGCAAGAAAAAAGTGGTGAAAACAAGTCTGTGAACCATTAAGTTGAAGAAATGACTGAGCAGTGAGTCACTGAGCAGAGCAACATATCACAGAGTAATCTAGGTGCATTAGACTGAAGTGGCAAAGATGAGCTGTGTACACTACTACGACACACATCTTTGTACACGATAAGTGTTTAATGTGGAAGTGAGTATGCGTGTATGCTATGTAACTCAGTTGTGTGTGTATTTGTGTGGTACCTGATTGTCAATCTTGAGCTCCAGTAGTGTGGTGTTATGCTGCAGTGACTCTATGAGGGCCAGGATTCCAGTCCCTGTGATGAAGTTGGACTCAACGTTCAAGCTCTTAAGCGTCGTGTTCACCTTCAACATCTCTGCCAAGGCCTGAGGAAACACAAAGGACACACTGTCCCTCTCACTGCTTTCCAGCCATTTGTGCTTTATTCCTGCATCTGCTTCCTACAGATGTGACTTACAAATGCAACTGGGTCGTTGCTTCGGGTTCCAACGATACTGAACCTCTCCACCACGGTGTTCTTCTTCAGAGCATCAGCATACGCCTTCAGAGTCAGGATAGGGATGTTCTACATACAGAAAAACACAGTCACTTTTTAATAAATTGTGAATGAGCTAAAGTTTTATGATATTATTTCATATGGTTCTTTTTTGTAAATATTTGGCTTCTTAAACTATGATTTGCAATGTTAATTGTGTCTCTGTATGCAAACGTTTGCTCGTGAATCAACACAAAACTGCTTTTGTATGTTCTTCAAACTAAATCCAAAATGTATTGTAATATAGAAACACGACTTTATTTTGTTCACGAAAGCAAAATATCTTTGCACAACATCTGGTGCTGTGTTTTAGGACAATTATTTTATTAAAATATATAAGTATTTTATTTCTTGAAATGCAGCCTTTCTATATTTTATATGCACAATTAAAATGTGAAAACTGAATTTTGAATTCTCTGATGTTGTTGTGTGAGTTTTACTTTTTCAGGTTTACAGCACAGTAAGTAAAAGAAAATATTACAACTATATTTGAAAAAGAAATGTATGAATATATGTTTCATACTAAGTAAAAAACTTTCAAAAGAGAGCACACACTTACCCTGATGTTATTAAGGTTGACCTCAACCAAGTCGGGGTCATTCCTCTTCATTCTCAGCAGAGTTTCGTCTACGTTAGTGGCGTTGGGCTCCTCATCAGGGACTGGTTTATACTGCGTGCACTGAATCACACCTGGGATACAACAGTATTGTGGATATTCCATGTAAAACAACTGTTTCCAGCTACGCTCATTTACAACATTAACAATGTTTACAACAAATTTCTTTCAACAACTATAACATTTCTAGCTAACCCCAAAGCTTTAAACAGTCGCGTTTACTGCAGCCATTACTAGAAGTAAAACATTTCAACTGTTCATTCTGTGCTGTAGTGAAATTAGGTAAAATAGATAAAACAGAACTGAATACTTTGTGACTGCCTGTATCTAAACCCAGTTCCTATAGCCTTTTTGAGTGATAATTTATGTTTTATTCCATGTATCATGATAAGTTATCAGCTCAGTTTGAATAGACAGATTATTATACATAATTTGCAGAAAGAAAATTAGCTATACTAGTTTGTATTGGTAAAATAAACTCATGTTGATAATTTAAACATACAATATTATAAATTCCCATTTAAACATTAGGCAAAAGTTGACATAGCTGACTTTGTAAGTGCAGGACTCTATGTCTAAAATAATTCCCAAAAGATAAGACAAAACATGTAATGTTATGTAATGTTCTGCGTATCAGCTTTGAGAACAAAGTGTCTCAGGGGTTTTCAGTTGGCTGTCTTTATGAGTCCAGGTCGTATTTGGAAGTGAGATCCTCAGTCTCTGTCTTTGTTTAGAGCTCGAGGAGAATCTATAGGACGAGCCACCCTACAACATAAACAATGGATCCTCAACATGTGTGTGTCTCTGTGTGATGAGGGATAAAAGTAATCACACTTCACACTGCGATTGTTCATACTGAGTAAAAGAAGGGCAAACAGATGAATCATTTGTGATTATTTTGGAGGACTAATATCACTATTTATGTGTGAATCTATGAGTTTAATCACTGCTTATTTAGCCTTAATGCTTTCAACTATATATGTGCATGGATGAAGTAAAAAAAAGACTGAGCGCATTATCTTAAAATACAGCAACATTCTGCCAACATGAGATCATTTCACTAAATTCCAAGTCAACTTGTTTCAACAGTTTTCTTCAATGAGGTGAGTACAAAAATCATCTGCTGTATTTCAGGACACATTTACTTGCATCTTGAAAATCCACAAACACTAAGGCATCTGTGCTTGAATTAAGTGAATTAAGCTCATGCATTTGGCTCAACTTCTCCAACCTCAATAATGTAGTGTTAAGTAAGTTTTGGTACAGTGCATGTGTGCGAGTGTGTATTTTCCGTACTGTTGAGGCCTTGCTTATTGACTATGGTGCTGCTGGCCAGTGCTTCATAATACTGCTGGTTACTCATCAGGGTGTGCATACCCAGGATGGCTGGAAGACAGCAAGAAGACAGAATGAGGACAGGAAAAAATTAAGGGAATAAACAGACAGTTAAAAAAGAAAGAGAGAAGACGATACTGAAAAGGTCAGTAGATTTAATGACTGCAGTGATGGTTAGACACATACCAACATGCCAGTACAGATTGCAGAATCATAAGGATGTAAAGAATGAAGCAGACATTTTTAATGACAAAGCAGCCACACGTACAGTGTTGTGAGTTTTCAGACACAATTGTTTAACATGTTGTTTGGTTTCTGCAGCCTCTGCTAAGGTCCTGCCCTCTGTTGGCTGACTCCAGATCATTTTCCAGTGCCTACACCATAAATATTGTTAAGTTATTAGATGTTATTAGCCTGTGAAGCCGCATATCAACGATCTGACACCGGTAAATCTGAAATACTGTTTTTTTAATCAGCGGCAACACTGAGAACAATATAAGATACAAGCACTTTAGCAAGATCGTGTTCATTTGTCAAAGAGATCGACAGCAT
>OMLM01015840.1:80992-117292 GCA_900302695.1 Helostoma temminkii | reverse complement strand
AGATCAATTACTCAAAGTACTATAAGTACAATAAGTACAATTTATCCCTCAACAATCAAAACACAGATGTCACACATGCTGTTTCTTTGCCCAACATTATGGGGCTATTTCAATGGCTTACTGGAACTGGTGTGGGAAACTTTTTCTGGGAAGGCTACAGTGTGTTTTAAAGCAAAGGGACATTTTACTGTTGTGTAACGCGGTGCCCTCATAAACAGGCACAAACAAGGTAAGCACAGACGCATGACTGTTTCTTCTGTTTACGTCATTGAGTCCCTCTGGTCTCTCAGTGTTAGTATCAATCTCTCTCTCTCTCACTCATACACACACACACACACACACACTATACCCTTCCAGTCATCCTCTTGGCATTGAGGGGGAATGCAGTCTCTTTATGAGCAGTTAGACATTAATCAGAAAGCTATTATAGCTGCTTTCACCACCTCAACCCATGATGCCTCACTGAGGGTATGACAGTGGCAGTGAATGTGCAAAACAAGAGACAAATGTGACTAAACATTTCAAAATGACTCCCATTTCTAGAAATCATCTTGGTTGGCTTAGTTTCTATTCAGATAATGTAAAAATAATATTGACATCATAGACAAAACCTTTAATTTGATTGCAGCATTGATTGCACATTATTAGACTCTGACCGGCTGCTTTTGTCTGCACAGCATTGAAAGCACAGACCTGCTACTGACACTGAATTAACGCTGTAAAATTTATTTTAACAATCTAATTGATCAGAAATACAGTGTAGACACGGTTAATAAAATAAACCCCTCTTGACACCAGCACAGGGAGAAGAACAGCATCTTATATTCTAAACTTACATCAGGATCCAGCTCTTCTAATTCATCCTCTAACCGCTGCAGCTCTTCATCTGTGAGTTTCTTCAGCAGCTCGTCCTCGTCTATGTCCCTGTACTTCTCCATCTCCTTCCTCAACATGGTGGCCAGTGCACCTGGAAATATGGGTAATGTTACTTCAAAATTATTTCAAACTGAAATACTAAAATCAATATAAACAATGAATTCTGGCTTCAGTTTGCTTTTAGACAACCTTACAACACTCACCTTACATTTACATTTCCTGTCTCATAATTAAAATTGTTTTTGAATATGTGAAGGTTAGGCTTTCTGATAAGATATAGTGCATAAGCAAAAGGGATCTGAGAAACAGTTCCCTTACCTCGAGAGCCCCTCCACACCAAAAACACAAAATGTAGGCGCCTGAAAGTCTCTGGGGTTCAAGAAAAAATCTACACTGTGGGAGGAGAACAACAATAAAATCAATAAAGAAGGGTTAAAGCAAAATTGTCCTTAACAAGAGAGTAGCAAAATACAAAACGGCAGATATAACTAAGAGTCACTCATTGATGCTTTTTACTGTAAAACCTTGACTGTATTCACCTCAATGACCCCCAGCTCAGGGGTAAAATAACAGCAAAGGCAGCCAAGTGCCTGCAGCGCCCCTGGGAAAGAGTGAGACCTGGAGGAGGCAGAAACACAGAGTGAAGAGAGATTAATAGCTTTAGAATTAGAAAGCAAAAATACAGCAAGTCATCTCTGTAGAAATGAAGCATCGCATTCTGCTGCTTGTTTTCCCTTCTCTGTTTCTTCCAAAATTAACAGAAGAGCTACAAATGGCTGAGAAAGGAATCCCTTTTAAATGTTTTCATTTTTGTTATGCCATATCATAAAGACTGATTAGTAGCTTTAAGTAGCACCTCATTAAAATGCAGTATCTGATAACCCTGTGGTAGAACGTAACTTTGACAGACCACGATGCTGTTTTCATCACAGATACAGATTCATTTGCTTCTGTTTCTGACTCACTTTGAAAATGGGGATGCCAAGACTATGGAAAACGTACACAAGGCTGTTAATTTAGTTGTGTTTTGGAGAAACCTCAGGTTAATGTTCATGGTGTCAATGAATGTGTATTTGTGCAAAAAAAACACACACTACCAGTCAAAAGATTAGACACAGACAAAAATGACCATGTTTTTCAGGAAAGGGAACGTCTTCAGCTGTGTTATCAGTTCTCCTTTTAATTGATAAACTTTAATTAGCAAACATAATGTGCTGTTGGAATAACAATGTCTACACTGTATTTCTGATTTTATGTATGTGAGTCCAAATGCTTGTGGTGTATAACAGAATAACTGGTAATAAACTGAAACAAAAGAATTAATTTAACTCAGTTCAACTGCAGACCATAAAAGTAGAACTTGCTGGAAATTTTACTTTGATTTTTTATAAAAATAACAGTAAAGTCTCACCTTTTGTGTATATACAATAAACACTTTGTTGCAGTACTATATCCTGCAGCTGACTTATGTGAAGCTCTGTTTTATTTCTCACAGCACTCTGCAGAAAAGTGTAAAAGTCAACCCCAGATAAACCAAATATCTTGTCTGGAAATGTGTTTTTCTCGTGCTTTTCTTCTCAGCTGGCAGTGAGGACAGACTGCAGATCTGTTTTCTTCCCTCTCTCATTCTCTGCATGGCAGAACAGAGTCTTGGCTGCTGGGACCAGACGACCGATGATGGATAAACTGCAGAGAAGCGTTTGTAGGTCACAGCACCAAACGCTCAGTATATGTGCTGTCTCCCTGGCTCCTTAAAACTTTGCATCAGGATTTGAAATGTGCCGTGAGCTGCTGCAGACATGATGCGACACGACAGCACTAATAATAACCTTACTGACCCTGCATCAATGCATGAACGTTAACTCAAATTAGGCAGAAAGAGTCAAGATGAAGCAACCAAAGTGCAAGAAATTCTGCATTCAAGGAGTACAAATGTACTTCAGATCTTTTTGATCTTAAGTATGTCGGCATGCGTCTGGTTACCCTTCTAAAACGTAGGGTCAAGCGTGCCGTTCTTTTGTTCTGCTTTCTCTAACTTCCATGACAAGACAAGTTTCCAAAACCAAAGTTGAAGAACTGGGCTGGAATCCAAATAATGCTGCACGTCTGTTGGAAGATGCTAACCTGCTCTGGTGATATCAAGCAGACCCGTCCCTGGATTTATAACATTTCTACAAGCTTCTAACTGATTACAGGACATTCACAAGAGGAGAAGGGAAAAACAAGTCATACTTGTCTCGACCCTTTGCCTTCTGAACTTGGCCTGTCCAGTCCTCAAGACTCTAAGAATAGCACCACTGATACAAGATCATTAATTTGAAAGCGAAGTAACGTAGCAACTGGTCTCGTGTGGACATAGCGTCTCTAACTGTAACTTTAAACAAGACATGGCTAAAACACGCGTACACAACTCGGCTAATCCCGCAAAGAAAAAGTGCTATAATCACCTGCTGCAGCAGCATTTTCTTTTTAATTCTTTCAGTTTTATTTTAAACATAAACCAGTCTGGAATACGCATGGCGAGAGCACAGCAGTGGACTTGATGGTTTGTCAGTAGACAACATCCTGCTAAATGCCCTTAATCTTACAAATCCATTAAAAATAATGTACTAATGTGTAAACATCTCACTTCAAATATGCTAAATAGTTTTGGTCAAACAGTTCTCATCTCTAAGCTAATGTCAAACTCACTAAACAAATACTATGATGGACACACTAATGCTACAAACATTTGAGTGTTCTAGGTTGAAAAGCCAAAACAAAGTGTCTTTTATATCCTAATGTGGTAAATCTGAGAATGCAACCGCGTCAGTTGTAGGTTTTAAGGTGGAACAGACAATAGTCAAAAAGGAAAAGAAAAACATGTTTACAGACTTCAGCCATGTATCATCTGTGATACATGTGCATGGTGTCAAAAGGTTTGCTACATTACAGTTATTAGAATTGCACAGGTCTCTGAAATGGGCCGGCACAAAGCAGCTGAGAGACAACTGCCCTCCTCTTAGATAAGCTGTGCAGGACAAAGTGTGTTTGCTGCTGTCACAGTAAAGAAGGTGTCCACTTACTTGGTAGATTTAATTTTAGCATTGAAACAATTGAAACAATGCATAGAGGCTAATTAAAGTCAATGAATGTACTGTTTACATTTACATTACATAGTGACTGTAAAATAAGAGAATAACAGCTGTGATCAAATGGTCATTCTCTTGTTTTATCTGAACATTGAATGTAACTAACCTTTATTTTGTAAGGGCACTAAAGTGATAAATGACAGGCTGCTATGTTCTTAGTCTCCACTTCAGGGACCAGCGTGGAGTCGTATATCAGCCCTGTACAGTGAGAGGCCTCGCAGCTCACTGCCTGCCTCAGACCCGAGGTCAGGACGTGTGCATTCTGCAGAGGTCGTTAAGTCACAGTGTGTCACCACATGTATGGCAGTGTTACCTGCTGATCTGATACAGTCATAAACCCAGAAGTGAAAAACATGAAAGACAACAGGGAGATGGACAGAGACACTGACTGGCTTCAGGTTTACCACAGTTCAGTTTAAAGTGATGTAGGTAAACCAGAACAAAAAACCATCACCAGATGCACATGGTGACTGATCCTGATCATGCCTGCTGGTAATAATACAGTTATCATCTGAACCACCGAGGTGACAACACATGGCACAGCTGTGTGCAGTAGAATAACCAGTTGTCTGAGTTCCCGTCACACAAATAATTAAACATGAAGCACAATCAAACAGTGGGACAATGCAAAATCCAAACTTTGCATGAAAAAAGATCCTCTTTATTTTTAATGATCTCCTGCAAACTAACTTTCTGCTAGTAATATAACAACTACTGTCCTGCTCCAAACTGTTCCCTTGATAGGGAACCTTCATTAATTTGACTGTTTTACAGCATGCAGTATCATTTTTGCATTTATTTCCGTACCTCCTCCCGCGCTATTTATAGCCGGACGGTCCCGCTGGGTGACAGCAACGAATAGTTTGACCAGATATGGTTTCCTTCAGAGCCGCCTGGAGTCGCACCACGAAGTCCGCTCTGCTGCAGGGCGCAACCCGGGAATCTGCCAAAATCTCCACTAGACCGAACCGTCCATGACCCGAGAATAATCCCGATTTCAGCAGATTTCAGCGAGCTCGCAAAGTTTGCTCCTCCCGTCCTCGGTCGTCTCTCTGCTGGTTTGCTGGGGCTGAATCTCATCTCCCGCAAAGGGCAAAGTAAACTTATGGGCAGAGATCCTCCTCCCCCTCCGCCTCCCCCACACACGGCTGCCCTGTCACTCTGGTGATGTCATGAAGTGGACCTGCGACCATTATGGGAAATGTCCCAACAAATTAAAGCTTCGGGTCCATTTCTAAGGTTTCACTTGATCCGCCTGTGAGTCTCCTGACTGCAGTGCTGGAAGAACTGCAGTAAAGTGCAGCCCAGATCTGTTCAGCAAGCTGTCAAAGAGTAAATAATAAAATAAGAACAACCATCTGTGTTGCTGTAGGGTAGATTACAAAGACAGAGCAGATTTAACCACTGGCGTACTGAGGGGTGGTTAATTCATATCTATTGATCTATTATTTGATTCTATTTTATATTATTCTACATGTGCAAAGACTAGTAACTATAGCTGTACAATAAATGTACCACATACACCGATCAGGCTTAACATCATAACCACCTGTACAGTCTGATGCAATCCAGTACAACAGCTCTGCCATAAATTTAAAGTTATAATTATTGTTTTTAAGTAGAAACTGCCAGAAATGTGATAATTCTACTACATGTGCATTATTAAGGTCATTGTGGGAGGTGGAGTCGTACTGGAGTAGGTTATGTTAGGTGAGTGAGGAGGCAAAAACCATTACAGACATCTGTTAAGCCTGATCGGTGTATACTCCCCTCTGAAGTGTGGTGAAAGTAGAAGCAACAGAAAGAAAATACACCAGTACAAGCACCTCAGAATACTACTTAGATACAGTACTTGAGTAAATGTACTTTCTTACAACCTCTCTTCATACAGTAATGTATGAAAAGTAAAACCTCTTCCTCAGAGACTTGCTTTACCATTTTTTCAAACAATATTATAAAATGTATTTGCTAAAATGGCAACAGAATGCTAAAGAGAATTGTGAACCATCTGGCAGAACATAATCTTGCATTTTATGGATGTTCAGATCAGTTGAGTCTGGAAATGAAAAGCTCTGCATCAATCTCCTGGTTGATATGGTTGTTAATTCAAGTTAATCATTTGATAAGGCTGATTGATTATGAGAAAACCCTTTTGCAATTGTGTTGCACAGCTGAGAACCGTTGTACTAACGGAGAAAACAGGAGATGATGGCATTCTTTAGGTCAGTTTAGTATCTAAACATCAGCAGTTGTTTGTTCACAGGCTCACAATGGCCAGAAAGAAAGAACTTTTATTAGAGACCCATCAATCTGTTGTTGTCCTTAGAAAGGAAGGCTACTTGGTGTGAGAAATTGTGAGGATCATTTCTTATCATGCTGTTAACTAGTCCTTTCAGAGAGCAGCACAAACAGGCTCTAACAAGGACAGAAAAAGGAGTGGGAGGCCCGATGCAGAGCTGTGCAAGAAGACAGAGTGTGCAAGAGTGTGTAGTTAAAGACAAAGACGCCTCCCAGGTCCTCAACTGGCAGCTGCACTAATAGTACACGTCAAACACCAGTGTTAGCATCAACAGTGAATAGGAGACATCAGGATGCTGGACTTCAATGCAGAATTGCCAAGTAAAAGCCGTGTCTCAGACCGGCCAATAAAAACAAAAGACTAAAATGGGCAAAAGAGCACAGGCACTGGACACTGGAAGACTGGATGGTGTTGGGGCCAGATGAGTTTGAGGTCTTTGAATCAAACAGAAGATCATTTGTGAGATGCAGGACTAATTAAAAAACAGTGCTTAATACTTTTAAGCATGGTGGAGGCAGCGTGATAGTCTGGGGGTGCTTTGGAGGTAGTAAAATAATTTGTAGTGGAAGGGACCTTGAAGAAGGAAAGCATAACAAGATTTTGCAATGCCATGCCCTGACCTGTGGACAGCACTTGATTGGTGGGATTAATAAAGTCCTATCCTATCATATATATATATACACACACACACACACATTCATATACACACTATATTGCCACCGTTTGAAGAACACATTCATCATTTCCATCAAAATCATTATTTCTGACTAATATGTCTCGTTGTTTTTCTACATTTTCTATTCAGACTAATTTTATGTGTTTTCCTTGGAAAACAATAACATTTGTAAGTGTTCCTGAACTTTTTAGCAGTAAGTAAGCATAATCAAAATAAAAAAACTGCAGGGGCTCCAAAAGAGCGTGTTGGAACTTAACAGCAAAGCATTATGAGGTCTTTTGTGTCACACATCAACCTTTGTTGTTAGTCACACAGCCAAGTCATCTGTGACATCAACTGGCTTGTTAGGTTTGTTGCACTCAGTTTACCTCCTCAGTTCACAGCTGGACCTTTCTCAGACAACATGTCAAGGACTTTTCAGTCACCGCATTAACAACCAGGTGGGAGTTGAAGGAATGACTGCTCTTAAGAACACCACAGAAATATAGGATGCAGAAGTTGTCTCAACAGCTGGAAGCATCTGTCAGAAGATGCAGAGATAGCCTTTTCTAGTGAGTACAACTCTGTGGTATGTGATTTTCAGATAAATTAAGTGAGCAAGATCGAGCGTTTTAGTTGAGACAGTTAGGAAAGAAATCACAACAGTGAGATTTCCTTCTAGAATTTCAACTCTGTTAAAACAGATGGCAGTGAGATGCAGGAGTGATGAGGAGATGAGCTGGTCAGAGGTGCAAAAAGACAGTTTGAGTATGAAGGAGGAAGCAAGCTCGGCTAACTAAGGTAGAGCTCTTCGATAGTTTTTCCTGAATCTTGTAGATACAGTCGTTGTTGCATTAAGGGAAAGATTTTGACACATGGAGACTTTCTGTGAGTTGAACGGATTTCTCTTCTCCACTGACATAATGAGAAATACAGTGCAGGCAGGAAGGCTGGATGAGTGCTGCCACTGACTGGAGGGAGGGCGTTGATGCAGGGGACCTGAAGCTGGCGGTAAAGAGTGCAGTTAGATCCTTCTCCATACACATCTCATCATATATATAAAAAAATAAAAGGACAATAATTTGAATAAGTGTCAAGGATAGAGTATATCTCTCATATTTCTACTCACTCTTCCTATGATAGCAGCTTCAGGGGAGAGAAGTTTCTTGTCACACAAACTAATTAAAATACACCTCAGATCAATCATGTCACAGGACAGGCTGTCTGCACTTGTTCTCTCCATCGAGAGTGAAGTCAGGAAATCATTGCAACAAGCTGCTGAAAATGTTCAGTATCGGTCTACGATCAGTCTGCAGTAGTGAGTGTTCTGTTATTTGCCATTGTGTCCTGGGGAAGGTGCAACAAGGCTGGTGGAGGCAACAGACTGAACAAGCTGATCAAGAATATTGTAGGACTGGAACTGGACAGCCTGGAGGCAGTGGCAGAGAGAAAGATGCTCCTTGTAACTAAGCAAAACTTCTGAATCAAGCAGAAAGCATCAAAATCCTTTGTTTAGTGAGACAAGTATCCTAAAGGTTTTAGAAGCAAATATCTCTGCACCACTGGCTGTTCTGTTCTGGCAAAAGTTATGTAATGTAGATTTAAGTAAATCTAGGATCGTTAACAACCTGTTCAGGGCAGGCACTAATACTTAGTCCTTACAGAAGTTCAGATTGTTGTTTAATGGGAGGGCAAATTTATTAATATAAATGTGAAACACAAGTGTGCAAAATATGGAAGGCCCTTAATATGTTGTGAAGCTGCTGTATTTGGCTTGAAATCTTTAAAGTCACTGCAATGCATCAAAGATTGGAGGACATATTGCTACAGCACATCCCATCTCTACAACCTCAACTTTTTTAAGCTTTCAGTTAAAGTGCACAGTTCTTTGACTGCATGCTTGGCTACACATTTTAATAGAACAAACCTTAGTGAACAGCTTTACAAAAAAATAAATAAATCAGAAATCGTACAAATTATTCTTTTTCTGCCAAGTAACAAAGGATAATATTAAACAAAGAGTTCCCCTCGGTGAAGTTTTAACAACTATGTAGATTAGTGCAGTTTAACTTATATTAATAAATGTAAACAAATACATACACACACACAAAAAGCAATTACAAATTGCATCAAACCATCGCATGCATAAGGTACATAAGCTAATTAGACGGAGGGAATCGAGTCACACAAAAGCTACACTAAAAACATGCAACACACAAGTGACTTAACTTGAAGAAATGAAAAAAAGTGTGGATGGTTTAAACTCAGTTGAATTTGTTTCAGAATGATACCAGTAAGACAAGCAAGAGTGGTTTTAATATTGATCTCCTTTCAGACAAATACAGTTTGTCACAAAAAATAACTCCAACAAAACAACATCAGTCTTTCTGTCACATGGCCCTTGGCTATACCCCCAAAATTCAAATTCTTTAAAGCATTTCAGGATCAGGAGTGATGACAATGTAAGGAGTAAAAAAGGGAAAAAATCTTCAGTGAGCGCAGAAGATGAAAAATAGGAAAAGAGCAGCTGCAGGTTAAAAAGCATTTTGGGAGTAAGATGAACAATCAGTGGGCTCAGTGTATCATCCTAAGCAGCTGAAGACAGCTCACTGCCAATGTCAGCTATGATACTGTGAATCCAAACGTCTCTGTCCTCCAGTGTGGTGTCCACAAGGTAAACCGTTAACTTGCGCTCCCACAGCTCACCCTTAAACTCTGACATCTCCTGCACAGTCTCCACATGAGCTACCAGGGCTCGTTTCTCCACATGGTTTCTGAACAGCATGCAGGCCTCCTCTGACCACTGGTGCTGTGTCACACCTACTAGACAAATAGCAATGAAAACTAATGCTAGAACTTAGCTTTAAATTGCAATTCCATGGACTATGTTACACATAAATTATTTTATTGCATATCAACCATCAAAGCTGCTAAAAGAGAACAACTCACCTGCTAGTTGTGCAGTGATAGCTTGGAAGGGCAGCTGTCGGAATTCCTCTATCAGTGGCCTGATGAGACTACTGCGGACCAGCTCATGTCGGCCGTGGTCCAGCTCATAGACAGA
Source organism: Helostoma temminkii (assembly GCA_900302695.1). Classification (NCBI taxonomy): domain Eukaryota; kingdom Metazoa; phylum Chordata; class Actinopteri; order Anabantiformes; family Helostomatidae; genus Helostoma; species Helostoma temminkii. The sequence goes on along the minus strand of OMLM01015840.1, from coordinate 107,267 downwards.
AACCAAGCCGTTGGTCAGAATCCCCTTCACCTGCACACGGTGCCAACTAGTGGCAGATATCAAAGAAGCCATGAACCATCTGACAATAGTGACTTCTCATTTTCTATGTTGTTCATTCAGCAGGTGACCTCCTCTAACCCCCAATAATTACTGAATCACCTCCAGTAATTAATCACGATAAAGCATTTATTCACAATACAATAATACAATATTGTAATAAACATTACAATAATGTTGTTAATGTAAACATAACAATATAACAACAATAGTCCTAATAATATGAATGCAACATTATAACACATAACAGCTGATTTTCAAATGTATATAGCTAAATGCACCAGATGTAACATACACTAGTGGCTCAACACTTGTTATATTGTGTAGGTTTTGAACGGCACACCATTTGAGGTGTGTGTGTTAAAACAATTCAAAAACCACCTACTTCTTGTCTATTTTGGCAGCGTAGACCTCTCCTTTCTGGATGTGGAATGAGTTGGTCTTCCACATCTGGTTATAATAGAGGATCATTTCCCCCATCAACACCACCAGCTTATGTAGGTCCTGCCACGGCTGCAGCACAAAGTAACCAGGGTGGCAGGCCACTGGCACAAACACATCCATATTCTGGCCAGGCTGAAAAACAGGACAATTACCTCACAAAGCTTTGTTCATAGGATTGTGATGAAGGGGTGTGTGATAATGGCAAAACATCTTTATATTTCTCAATATTTTTAGTATTTTGATGTTAAGGATATGTAGACGAAGCAGCTTGTGGTGCATTGAAGTAGAACTGAAGTCACATTCATTTGTGTGTGTGACCTTGTAACTCCTTTCCACAAATTGAATAGAAAATATTAAAACCATTTTAAGTACATAAAGTCAACCGTATAATATTATAGCTAATAGTAATTTAGCTGCAAAATATTTGCATTATTGAAAATAGTACTTGTTTCCTTTTATTTACCTTAACAGGCAAGCAAACCCCTAAACAAAGTCTGTCCATGTTAACACACCTGGGGAAGCTCCAGTGGAGGAGGCATTGAAAGTGGTAGCATCTCAGTGTTATCAGTCGTATCTTGAAGAGACAAGTATTCTGCTCCATGATGAGACTGGGCTGAGGCCTTGACAATGGGGTCTGGAGCCGAGCTGCCCAGTGTCAACTTCTCCACTAGAGCACTGAGACCTAAAAATTTGGAAAACTCACTAACATGTAAACAGCCTCAAACTGAGTTGTTAAAGTGGCAGTTTTATGCTTAAGTTAGGGTTTATATGCTATTCTAGGGCTGTACTTCTCAACCATGGTCCTCAAAGCACTGGGATTATTGTTACAGTGGTAACAATAATCCCAGTGGTTGTTTTATTGTTTGTCTTTGGGAAAAGTAAAGCTAATTTTCCTTAAGTTGGGAAAAAAAACTAACAACAACAACAAAAACTCTTTCTCAGAGACCAAAACTCCATGGGCAAAGCAGCCCAAAACAGAGGGCCAGTTATAATTTACCAACCCCTGACGTCAAGGTGTATAGCAGTTAAAAAACACACACAAAAATTCACTACCAGCCTGCAAGCAAACACATGTTCACCTCAAACTTTGGGTCTTTGTGTAATGTACACACCCAGTTTCACATAAGTATGCGTGTAACATCAGACAAAAAGTATAATATAACCACTTTAAACTTAATTACAAAGTCATCAAGCTTAACATCATGCAAACAAGCACAAAAAATAAATAAAATAAAAAACTGTGGAAAATGTACAAGAAGGTACATAGTTTCACCAGACTTGTTAAAGTTATTAGGAACCAAAATGTTTTGTTAGTTGTGTGGTCTTGACTAATGTTACCTGTATCTTCCTCACTGCTGTTATTGCTGATGATTGTGACGTTGTTCTGTGTTGCGAGTTTGTACTGCAACTCTGATTGGGCCAGCTGGTGGTTGATGCTCTGGTCTGTCTCCTGACCGTCAGCACCAATGAAGAGATGCATATAGACCAGCCGGTTCCCTTTGTGTTCGTCTAATTTCACAATCTAAAATGAGGAAAAAAAGGAACAAAAAACTAACAGAGACAGACTTTGATGTCACATCACTGTGTTACAGCCAATTCATAACCACTGAAGATACATTTTTTCAATATTTCAGTAAGCCTAATTTTGATCAACACTATGACAGCTAAACCACGTTACTTTGCTCATGTTTTTTGTATGTTGCATCAGCAATTATTAAAAGTACAGCACAATTCTAAATGAAGTTTAAACTTTTTGTTAATTCTTGTTACCTTCATTTTACAGTCTTTAGATCCCAGAACGGCTTCCTTCACCCACCGAACAGCTTCTGGGCTCCAGCCCCCCTCTGGAACTAGAAGGTCAGCCAGGCGACACCTAATGGCCTGAGAAGAGTAAAACGCCATTTGTATATCGTACAGTGTGAATGGAGGGGAACGAGGGGAGAGAGGAGTGCTGGTTCTAAACCTGTTGATTAAGTTCGGATAAAACCTTCCTAAAAGTTTATAAATTAATAATGAAACATTTTTATCCACTTCGCCCTGCTGATGTGTTAAGAATAACAAGCTTGGGGAGTTAACAGTTAATTGATATTAACAAGCTGAAAACAAAAGATTAATGTAGCCTCATTTGCCATACATTTTAAAACTAGGTTCTTCTTTCTGTCTGAGATAGCAGTCCCCCAAAATCCAAACCAGTCTAGCAGTAAATCCAAATCAGTGCTGAGAGAGAAGATAAGAGGATGTTTAAGATATAGTGACCGATTCTACGCTAGTTTTTTTTAATCTTCATTCAATGCCTGAAGTCAGGAATTTCTTTTATTGTATCAAGATTTTACATTTCAGGGATACATTGAGTTTGTATGACTTTTGCCTAGTCCTAACCACATTGTTCTGTCACTCTCATTAACAAAGCTCATTGTTCACACATAGCGTTTCATTTTCAACTCGTGCCGAGTTGTTGCTTTTGTCCTTATAAAATGTAAATGGCAGATTAGTTCTTCTAATATTAATTCCACCCCTAATATGATATTAGAATAGATGGGATTAAATGTTTAATTAAATTCCAGTGCTATTTACCAAAGTCTCTAAGACATAATTTAGAATTGAGACACATCAAAGAAGCAGAATACGGTACAAGGATCCAGTGCCCCGAAAATGTAATTGTAGAGCCCTGGAAGCACACAGTCATAATAGAAGCATCTTTATTCTGCTTTATACAGAACTGTCTTTAGCAATTACCATAACAGCACATTTTGAAAATTGGTCACAAATTGCTGATCACCTCTTAAGAACACGTACACAAGTTTAGAGAAATGCCCTTTCACTACACAGCTGACCTGTGGTGGGATGATGGTGAAATCTTTAAGTAGAAGAGGAGGAATCTCTCTGAGATCAGTGACCTCTACAGTTGCTGACACACCCAGGTCAATGAAAAGGATTTCCATCACTCTGCTGCCGTACATGCTGGTGATCTGACAACAAGAAAAAAACATGAGTGAAAGCCAATAGAATAAACTCAACATGTAAGGTCGAACAATACATGTTGAGTTTATTCTTTCAATGTCCAGGCACTGGAAGCATTTAATTCTAAGCTTTAAAATCATAAAACTGCATTTCCTTCATGTTACCTCAGCTCTGGACCACTTTCCTTTGTAACGGGCTACACAGAACTTGCCACTAAAAGGTCTTGACATCAGGGACTCAGATGTCATCTGTTAACAATTATGGCACAATTAGAAAAGACCTTTACCAGAGAGAAAACATGTAGAACAAATGCTGTGAAATAGGAAAAAAACTGAACAAAAACTTAAAAATAACACCCAAGATCATTTGTGAACACCAGACCAACATGGGTCAAGTATGGAGAGGTCAAACTGTAACAGCTACTGATGATGAGAATTAAGTAATATTTCATAATGATGGATTTTTATTCTAGAAAATGTTGATATTTATTGTACTAAACTTGGAGTCACTTAAGTAGTTTAAGTGCATACATTTAGCTTTACATGAGAATTAAAGAGATGGTTTAAACTTCTATATCTTCTCATCAGCAACATGTAATATTGTAACATCACAGACAGAGTTGTTAAATCATCTGCAACATATCTGAAAGGGTTTAAGAAATGTGTGACAATATTACAGTGTGGGTTTAGTCTTAGACCAAATATTCTGATCAAGTCTTTGCACGCTTAATTTGCTCAAGCTGGGCTCTCAACATACAGATCTGTTTTTATAAAACATTTCTGACAACTGTTTTGAGACATGCCATATAACTTAGTGCACTTATTATAGTTATGATAATTACAACTTAGTGACTAATCTGCAAATTTGAAATTTCATGACATGACATAGCCTCACTCTTAAATTAAGCAGCCCACTGAAGAGACTGCAGCTATCTTATGCACTATCACTATAAAGTTTCAAACACTGATGTCTTCATATCAAGTTTACCTGGGCGATAAAGAATGCCTCTATTTTTTCCAGTAGCTTGCTGAGTCTTGCTGTTCCTCTGGAAGGCAGCTGGCAGTAGATGATGCCGTCTGTACAGACATTTGTGACACACACATCCTGATAGGTAACATTTACCTGTAGGAAACAGAAGAGTAGACTTCAATAATACAGAGAATAGTTGCCACAGAGGACCGACACTTTGCCGGTTTAATTCCAACTGGATGAAAACCTACACAACACATGATTGGTTGTGACCAGACAAGACAAATACAAGAATGATAATTAAATAGCCAAAGTATTAGTGGGATACAAATTCTGACCATCTCACCGTTGCTGTGTTACCTTCTTTTTTCTTTTTGCATTTAACATAGGGGTGGGGTGATTTGTCAACTTATCGACGAAAATACGTTGATTTATTTAACGTGCATCTATGTAGGAAGTAAGATTGTTGTGTGTAGTGAGAACATGGAGTCTGGTAAAGAGCAAGCAAAAAAAAAAAAAAAAAAAGACCGCCATCATCTAAAGTATGGGAGTATTTTAAGCAAAGACCAAACAACATGGAGCTTTGTGAGCTCTGAAAAGTTAGAAATCATAAAAGCAGTACCATCGCCACGCAGGTGTTAGATGGAGACTGTTGTATTTTCGATGCACGCTCTCTGTCTACTGGAGGGAGCGTGTTCAGCTGTGTATGTGCATACGTGTCTGTTTGTGTGTATGTGTAGATGACACCACGATCTTTTAATTTAAATGAAGCTCTTGTTTTAATTATATTGGGGACAAACTTTTTATTAGTCTCTAAAAGACTGTATCAGTTTAGACTGACATGTTTTGCTTGGGGAATAATGCCCTGCAATGCATGTTTTGTCATATTTCTTTGTTTAAAGAGAAGATGACTGAATAAAATATTGACACATAAATGATTAATGAATTAATTTAATTAAATAATGTATAGATTAATTGATTCACCGAAAAAATAATCAATAGATTTAACGACAACAGCTACAGAGGTGCTTTTGGTACTTTTAGTAGCATAGAAACAAGTACAAGTAAATGAAAGTACCAGTTCTTATGATATCCCTACTACACACATTTCTCACATATTTGAATTGTCTTCCTGCTGTGTATTCCTTAACACACAGCCAACAGTGTAACTTTGGACCTAGTACTTTAATTACAAGGTTGTAGGTGCTTGAACAACAAACAGTTGTTAAGTTCTATTTGCTAAAATGCATTGTGTCTCCACAGTGTTTACATTAATATATATTAATTAAGTATTAGCTAAACCTCTGTAAAAGTGTACATGTAATGTGCAAGGAGGAAATGAGAGCTATTATTGTGGAGAAACCATACATGGGGACTGAAGTTGCTGTGAACATGGCTGTCGCCAATAAAGTAGTTTCATGCAGTTACTAACAAGTCTCTTTCGTGCAGTAACACTGGTAGCAGAAGATGGTTAGCAACAGAGAAGACAGAATTTACAAAGCTTATCTACATCTACCTACATCATCGATTTTTTGAACGGTAATACTGATGCGCAAGTACAAGAGGGAACTTCCCGATGCAGTATTATATTTTAAACTGTTAGATACTGCATGTTTGGAGATGGAAGACTGAAAGCTAGCTCTGACAGCATGTGCTGTTCTAACTAATGCCTCAATGAAGTCAGCATTGAAGAGGATCTTTGTAGGAAATGCATCTGCTTCAACAGTTGGAATTAGCCAAGAAAACGCCTACATAACGGAGCAAAGACAACAGAGTTAAACTTGGTTCTCAAAATGATCAGCAAAGGACACTACTGCCCGGCACAAAACCACTGGACATGGTATGGTGTGCAGTATGTCAGAGCACATTCCACTGGGCCTAGGTGACACACAGAGGTGAGCAAGTCAGACTGACTAAAGACAAGGCAGATAATGTCGAGGAGTGCAACATTATTCTTTACACAAAAGAGGCACTATCTGAAGCTGAAATTCTGATGACGATTGTTGATGAGTGTTTTGGCTCAGCAATAATAAACCCAGCATGCACACGCACTGTATGTGGACAGGAATGGCTAGATGACTACGTCACTCAGTTAAGCCAAAATAAGAAAAACAAATTTAGGAAGACAGAAACACTCAGCCATAGACCCTTTAGGTTTGGAGATGGAAAAGTGGTCTTTTCTGTCAGAAAGCTCAAGATTCCAGCAAGAATTGGACAGACACAGTGTAAGGTTGAAACAGAAGTTGTACCAGCAAACATTCCCCAGCTCTTGAGCAAAATCTCCTTGAAAAGAGCAAAACCTATACTGGACATGGAAAATGACAGAGCGGTGATGTTGAATCAACCTGTGGAACTTGAGTTTAAAAGCTTGGGCCATTACTGTGTGAACATTATGGATAATGAAGCTAAACCTAAAGAACAGATCTTGACAACGGCTGAAGATGGCAATCTTAAGGAAAGCGACAATGAGAAAAGTCTCTGTGAGGATGAGATTTTGACAATCTCAGAGAAGATAAACTCATCAGAAAAACACAAAATCCTTTTGAAACTTCATAAACAATTTGGTCATGCTTCTGCTGACAGATTACAGAGACTTCTTAACAGCTCAGAAAATAAAGATACAGAATGCAACATAATCTTAGAAAGGATTGTGAATAAATGTGACATGTCAAAGACACAGTAAAACTAAACCTGCTGTTGACCTGCCACTAGCATCGCAGTACAACAAAACAGTGACTGTAAATCTGCATAAATTCAAACCAGGTGTGTGGGATCTACACATTATTGATCAGTTCACACAATTCAGTGCAGGCAGCATTCTGACTACAAAAAGGTCTTCTCAAATAGAAAAACATTTGATTCATGACTGGTAAGTAAGTCTAGCAGAGAACTTAACATAGAAATAAAGACAACAGCTGCATATAGTCCCTGGAGCAATGGACTTCTGGAGCGGCACAATCAAACACTGAGATCATAAAGAAAGTGAAGGAAAGTAACAGTTGTGACTGGACCACTGCAATGGACTGGTCTCTTATGGCAAAGAACACCCTACAAAATGTCCATGGATACAGTCCTCATCAGTTAGTGTTTGGACAAAATCCCAATTTACCCTCTGTGCTAATCGATGAGCCTCTAGCACAAGAGGGAACTACAAAAAGTGAGTGGCATGTCTCTGCTTTACATGCATCAAGGAAAGCTTTTGCTGAAGCAGAGTTCTCAGAGAGGATACGAGGAGCACTACTGAAGCAACTATACAATAAACAAGAACAGGAGTCTGCTGACTATAACAGACAGCAAACAGAAGAGTCTGTTACCAACGTGAAGAAGGAAGTGAGACAAATGGAGGATACAGGAGTGACCACTGGAGGGCAGAATGAAGCAGAGCAGCACACTAGTGAGAGACATATTGGTACAAAGCACGAAAAATGCTATTAACCTGAAAACAGGACAAGTTGTAAAATACAGAGATAGTGACAAAGTTACTTACATATAAATATAAGAAGTGGTACAATCTGTTGTTTATTGAACCCACTGATGTTTCAGGGACTACAAAGCCATGGAGGGACAAGGGACATGGTGAATGTAAAGAACCTTCAGATAAAACCCACTGTTTCTCATGGTGATTTCACAAATAATGAAGATATATTGATAACAAAATATGTAACATTTGACTCAGCAAACAAGAAGAGATAAAGAACTGGAGTGATAACGATGTGTTAAGTTAAAGATCAGGGACAGAAGTGCATTTCCACCAGATGGGCTTGTACTCTAAAAGAAACTGTACATGGTTAAGTACCAAAAGCTCGACTTGTGGCCAGGGGTTTTGAGGAGTTAGATGTGTCAGAGCTAAACAAGGACTTACCCACATGTGCCTCAGAATCACTTCGGCTTCTTGTGGCAGAGGTTTGTCAAATACAATGGACACTTACATTTTATGAATATAAAATGTGCATTTCTGCAGGGAAAGGAACTGTCACATGATCTGGACATCAGACCTCCCTCTGAGGCCAACTGTGAGGGAACCTTATGGAAGCTCAAAAAAATGTGTGTATGGTCTGGCTGATGCCTCACTGTACTGGTACAACAAAGTGAAAGACATGATCCTGAAAGCAGTAGGAGCAATGTCACGAGTTGATCCAGCAGTGTTCTTTTGGCCAGATCATGACTGCAGTGTAATTGGGGTACTTGCCTGTCATGTCATGCAAGATGTCATGCAAGACAGAGCAGTCTTGTTTGATGTCAGTAACTTGGCATCATGTATCAAAAGTGCAACTGTGCAGACTGTTCATGAGACAAACAGAATAGTGTGTAAATTCAAGTAAAAGAAGTTTTTCTTAACTTCCAGTACTTGGGAAGTCAGTGCTCAAGATGGTAGCATTTAGTGATGCCTTGTCTGGAAATCTTTTAGACTGTGGTTCTAAAGGAGAGCACTTGGAAAATGGAAAGTTCTGTCGGCTCTACTGGCAGTCAAAAACAGTCAAGAGAATTGTGAGGATAATTGTGAGGCTCAAGTCCACCAAGTCAGTGGCTGAGAAAATACTTCGTTTGGAAATAAGCAGCATTAAGAACTGATAAAAAAAAACAAAAGGTTAAGCGAGTGTTATGGTACAACACGAAAGAACAACTGACTGACCGTCTAACCAAAAAGGGGGCATCAGCTCTTCATTTACTTAAAACTAATTAACATGCATGAGGCATATTGAAAACAACTCAACATAAGTAGTCCAAAGCATTTTGTTATTTTTATATTTGTAAAAGAAAAGCTCTCAGACCATATATTGAGCAGTGAGTTTTTTTTTTGTTTGTTTTTTTTTTAAGAGATGGAGTTTGTTAAGTTCCATGTCTCCCCAGTGTTTACATTATGTTGTATTAGCTAAACCTCTGTAAAAGTGTACATGTAATGTACAAGGAGGAAATAAGAGCTATTATTGTGGAGAAAAACCGGATATGGAACTTGTTGTTGTCCATTAAAGCAGTTTAATGCAGTTACAAACAAGTCTCTTTCCTGCAGTAACACAGTGACAGGAAAGATGAAGGCTACAGCTGAGCTTAGAAAGAATAATGACTCACTTCAAATATAATGCTGCGGAGAGCAGAGAGGGCTGAAAGTGCAGTGTTCTAAGTCTAAAACTAAGACTAATGTAAAAATCATAAACTCACAGTTAGAGGGTTGTTCATGGACTCATCCTGCAGAGCCTTGAGGCAGGCAGAGTTGATGTTGATGTCATCGTCTTGTGACGTGTCATATAGCACAGCCAAAGGCATCTCATTCTGATTACATGGCTCTAATGTCTCCATGAGCAGGATCTTTCCGACTGCCAACTGATCCAGGCTGGACACAACAAGTGGATGTGAGCTGAATGTCTCTAGACCTGATAGAAGATAGACAGATAAGATAAAGATAAGTACAAAGGAGAGGAGATGCAGCGTCTTCTCTTTTCAGCACATATGAAGGGATCATAAAGTTAAATTCAACATCAGCAACAGATGTTGCAGATATGCACTGATTTTAAGATAGTAAAACTCTTGCCTTAGTTTGTGATAACTTCTACTGACCAGTGTATCTTTCTGTCACACTGAACAATATGTCTGCTAGTTGTTCCCACTGATTGGCATTAGCCATGGTTTAAATTCAGTGTCCTCCAACCAGAGAACTGCCGAGAACTTGCACTTGTTAGTTTATGTAAAGTCATTGTCCTGAAGCCTACCTTTAAATGTCACAATTAACTACTGTCCTAGAATAATTACGTTCTATTTTTTTATGAATTACATTACAAACAGACTGGAGGGAGTCTGTAGTGGTCCAGTTGGTAGAATGGTCACCTAATGACCCTGGGGTCGGTGGTCGAGACCCAGCTCTTCCAGGGCTTCTGTTGTGTCTCTGCGCAAGCCAGTTCTGTCAACATAATGATGATATGTTCACCAGTAACGCCTACCCAATACTGTACACCTAGGGGAAACACTGACTTTGGATAGGGTAGATGGTGAAAGGTAGACCACAAGCAACGATGGAGTTATTGTATTGCTAAAGTTTGCTTGTTTAACAAATGTTTTTTTTAAAAATGAGCTTTTCCCCTTTTTCTTGCTGAGCTTCTACTGTAAGTGCAAAAAACAGCATTTATGTTGCAAACACGCATAATATAACATTACACTTTGCAGTCACCTAAGCCCCCTGTGTGCTGACTGTTGTATCTATAAAAGGCACGAGCTTTACACAGACAGGAGGCTGCTGCTGTGCCATAAACCATATTTTCAGATCTAATAATTTCACAGTTCTCTTGAAGCATTAGTATCCTAGAACTCATGGACCAATCACATTAATAAATACATTAAAGAAACACACAATTCAAGTGTCCTTAATTTTTGCTAAACTGATTAATTACCTTTTAGTGCTTTTTAAAACCTTGCAGACACCTGGTCTTAATCTGCAGATTGACTTTGTTTTCTTGTGATTTCTTTGCGCTTTTACAAACAAAAGTTGCTGTATGTAAAAGTTAAAAAAAATTCGGAAGCCAGTTGTTTTCTTTAGTGTACCTGCGAGCCTAATGTTAATAGCCTGGAAGGGGAGAGAAAGGAAGTCCTGGTGTAGCTCCAGCAGATTAGTCCCACTTGTCTCCACAGAGAAACCATAGTCCACATAGTATACCTGTCAGGCAAAGAGACAAAAGTTGCTCACCCATGGCGTGAAGTGACACAAAGTAACACAAACCGTAAAAACAAACCATGAATTTTCCAGGTCTTTGTTTTGTTTTAAAATTCAGAATTGCAGTAAACATATTTAAGCTTTACTCAAGTTACCTTGAACTTGTTAGGGGAAGAGACCTCCATGAACTGAGCTCTAGCCAGCTCGTCTCCATCCTCTCCTCTCACTGCTAACAGCTGGCCAACAGCAGGGTTAAGCAGAGGACGATGAGTGGAGCTCTGGCTGTAGAAGGAGCGCATGGCGTCCTCCATGGCCTCCTGGGCATTAGAGTAGTTTTCACCTACATACCTGTAAAGAGAGACTAACATTTTTAACCGAATGAATGGCATGCCTTAAAAGCATTAACCTGCGTACTACTTACACAGAATAATAAAGCAAACATAATGAATAGAAGACAAAAGCTGTAGTAGTTGCACATTCTTTATATTTATGGTGCCAAAATGAAATCAAACACTCGTAATTCTGCAGATCATCTTAAGTCATTAAAGTCTTAAGTGTTACAAGTGATACTATTGAGAAAATACTAAGATTTATATAGAGATTATATAAACTCAAGAAGCTCACTAGTTTAGTAAATGACACAGAAGTCACCCAAGTAGTTCAGGAAATATTTCACAATAAAAACTTTATGCTTGTTAAACTTATGATACTTAGCTTTAGTGACATTCTAAAGTGAACTAATGTCTGCATGGATAATGTCTCACCTACCTTATAGTAACAGCATTGCTACTTTTGGCATCAGTAACCAGCACAGATGGGTACTGCTCTGAGGGAAGAACCAGACAGGGAGGAACCACAGTGCCCAGGACCTGAAGGCCAGAGGGAAGGGGGTGGCTTCTGCACTGCTGGCTTTCTTCACAGTCTGTGGCTTCCATGTCTGTTCTGGCATTGTAGAGAATAGCCTGTCCACAGTAAAGTAAATCAGTCAAAAAAATTATTTGAATTACTCCATTTTCATTTTTCCTTTCACTGTGAATCCCCTACTTCCTAGACAGTAAGCCAGTGTCAAGCCAAGTGAGCTGTTTACTTCACTGTTCCAGACTTATCTTGTACACTGTATAACTCTGGTACACTTACACTATCCCATGGCACTGACCCACCTTGTTTTTATCATGTGGTATTGGGTTCTCCACAGTCCATATATCCAAATAGAGAGACAAGTTGTCGAGAATGTGTTCGGGGAATGGCGTCTTGTATGTTTCCATGAACAGTTTCGGCAATGCATGAGACCACAGACCTTGACTATATTTGGCCAAAAGCTCCTTTATTCTCTGACGCATCTCGGCTGACAGGAGAGCAGGTGATTTTGAGGATGGGGCAGAATCAGCGGTAGGAGAAAATGGGACCTTCAAAAGTGGTAAAATGTCAGAGCCAGGTTGAAGGCCGGGAGCTACAGTATCAGCTGACGAAGGGCAAGTCCAAGTAGGAGCTAAGGGTCGACTGTGATGGCTGGGACTGATGGTAGCTGTACTTAAGTTATCATCTTTACATCCACCACTGGCATTTACTGCAAGCTTGACACAAGGGGGTAGTTGGGGGGCAAGAGCTGGGTTGTGGGCAGGGCTGCGCAGTGTGACTGATGGCAATGGCTTGCCTGAAGAGGCAAGAACAGGTTGTTGAGGAAACATGAAAGTGGGTTTAGCCAAGGGGTTTTTGGCAGAAACTCTGGGTTTAGGTATAGGGGAAGAGGGTGGAGGGCTAGGGAACTCCTTAGGTGTACAAGGAGGAGAAGAACTGGGTGTGGTAATGGTAAAATCAGTGAGAGATGTTGGAGTGGACTTGCTACTAGGGATGACAGAGGGCTTGGGAGGCTGAGAAGGGTAGATCAGACGGTCAAATCGGTTGGTGCTGGAAGGTTCCTCCACCTGCGAAGGGAGACAGAGACTGAAAGAGATTTTGAATCCCCTAGTAAGTGTAAACTTTATGTACAAAAAAGAAGGAAGTAGGGGATGCTTCATGGGTGTAGCTAAAGGCAGGGGTGTTACTGGTATGTGAGCTGATACGTGTTAAAATGTTATGTAAACCAGTTATGTTATGTTAAATGCTTTTGTTTGGCTAATTATTTAGTTTATCAAAATGTTTTGACTTGTGCTATCAATATGTATATGATATGTCCAGTAAAAAGAAAATAGCATTTATTTGGGCATGGTATGCTAGTTAGCCATATGCCTATGTGAAGTAGCCACATACTCAGTTCCTGATAAATTAGCTATGCGGAGTCTGTAACCCCTGGAACCTTAACAATGTCTTGAAGAACGTGTTGTGGGTCAAATTCTCATCTAGGGTGATATATTGGTCGACCACTACTTTTAGGCCACTCGATCCCATGTAGATAAAACGGCACCTAACATGATGCTTTCATTGTAAAATGAAGCTGTTAAAAAAACTCCCTAGACAAATATGGCAAAAACTATTTGAGTATTTGTAAAACAGCTGTCTTGCATGTTCAAATTAATGTGCAAGTATCTGCTTTTTAAAAAGCAAGCTGAAAAGGAAACCCCAATGAATGTAGTTACGGGTATGCAGTGCATTCTCTGATACTTCTCAAAGAAGTTACTGACTCACCATACAGACGTGTGTCCACTTTTCCAGGTCTATAAGCACCTGGGGGTGGAGTTTCTGGCTGAACATTTCACTGTAGACCACAGACAGTTTCGACATCCACAGTCCACTGCAGTACTTCTCCAGAAGTTGAGTTAGTCTGGTCTGTACCAGCTCCACGTCATACACACTAGACTGCATTGAGACACAAATATGCTCCTATGGTTTTTATTTACACATTTTCTTCTTTTTGGCAAATCACAATTAAAATAAATAAAAACACAAACTATATGCTTGAGATGTCCTAACCAGATCCTGGGGATCAGTATCAGTGCAGACACAAGCGTATTTTAAAGGATTTGTACTGGCTATAAATAAACCCTTGAAAACTTGTTCTTCGTTGAACTCTGATATCCATATTATATATTTTTTTAGCCATCTGAACATATTGGTATTGCACCTTCACAGAGAGGAAGTATAGCTGCATAATAGAGTACAAGTGGGTGAATACTAAATATAATCTGGGTAATTTTTAAGGAACATACAGAGCTGCCTCATCTTTCTTAATGACTCCAATCTGCAAGCCAGTAACATGTAGAAATAGGCCAGCTGTGCAGGTACGGAGTTATGGGGCTGCTGCTATGCTGCATGACTGCTTCAGGAGCACAGACTGGGAAGTGCTTTTTATTAATGGGAAGGAGGTGGTCACTATATAACCTTAGACTGATAGTAAGAAAAGATGCTCGACTCTGTAACACTGTTACATAACCTCATGTCAACTGAGTTATAATTTAGTTCTAGAAAATCCGGCAGAATGATACATCTTATTTATGATCTCATCATATTAATTTCAGAAGTCCTGCTGTGAGTTTTTTCTTTCATATATCAATAATTCAAAGCCTGTGTGTGTCATATTATATATACCATATTATACATATGTACAAAACATTTATAGCATTAAAGTACTGTATTGAAGTCTGTATGTGCAGATATTAAATATTAAAATGAGTCAAGCATGGGCCAAAAAAGAAATAAATAAAACCCTTGGTTGGGATATCCCTACTATATACAAAAAGTGCCAAAGGAATCGATGTTTTGTAACATTACTTACAGCTACAATACACACAAGTTTTCTCTTGTATAATAAGAAACCTGACAAAATATTTGAAGGCTTGTAAATATGGGAATTTAGTGGCTGGTAGCTCCTTGAAGGATTTTAAGAAACACAGTTTAATTTAGTGTTTAACATCTGAGTTATCCTCAACCATCTGTAGAGCACATATTAATAGGGATGTAATTAAGACAAGGCAAAATGCAATGGAACGTTCTTCTGTACCTTGGACTGGCAGGGTCTGGAGGCTTGCTCAGTAGTCTTCTCTGTGAGAAATCATGAGAAAGGAAGGAAATGTCAACAGACACATAGCAATACATAGCTATAAACCGACTTGGCTGGCTGTTGGTTATTTAGGTTCTCATTATTAATAATAATTCAAATGATTTCTGCAATAACCTCACTAATGTCATGATATTAAAATCAATTAATCTCAAAAAAGGCAATCAACAGGATCACTGAAGCCATAGATGTTTTTAATCAACTATTATTGGAATAAAAAACCTATTTCACAACCTATTTTAAAGTAGGTGAAAGAATTCAGAATATGCAGTTTGATAATTTCCCCCCAAATAAAATCAACTTGTAGAAACAATCAAATTATTTAAAATTTTGAATCAAATTATTAACCTTGAGTTTTATCTAAAGAATAAATCAAAATACATAAATGTTGTGAAATTAATGACAAACCAAACATATTTCACATACCTCTAGGTTTTTGGAGGTTCACACAGCTCTTCCCCTTCCTGTTGGCAACATTATAGCATAATAAGCTTTTCATATAAATACAAATGTCCTTCTGCAGATACTTCTATTGGCTAATACTGGAGAATCATGTGGTCTAGTTCAATACAATATTTTTAATATAGCCCAATATAATAGTCCCATATTTAAAAATATCTTCTGATTTCTACCATATCCGAAGACTCAGCTGTTAGGAGAGGAGCAAAAGAGACTGACATTTCCATATGGGTGCAAACATAAAAATAATTGCTCATGAGCAATATTTTGCCAACAACCACTATTTAATAATCAAAGTATGAATGCTATGCAGTGCCTGAAATTCATTTTTCAAAATGTTTCACACAGGGGGATATATAAACTTTAGGTGGATACCATTTGTGAGCCTAACTAAAAGCATATAAGCAAAGTGGAGCCTTCTGATTTAAAAAACCCTCCCGCTCATGCTCCACTCATGTTCTGGCACCAGGGCACACCATCTGTGACGCATGGTGCCGATCAGCAATCAATATGGAGGTCTCCAGAGTAGTACCTCCTTTTAAAGACCTACTTAAACATGCACCAGGTGCAGAGTGATTCACACACTCACCAAATGCTGAGTAATGACTGAAATTCAAGCCCTGCAAAGAGGTGTGAGTTTTATATATGTATGCTCACCTTTGAGCCTTGATACATTGTTTCACAGGAGTTTGGGAAACTGGCTGTCTGTGTTCGACGGGTGTGACAGGGCTTAACCTTTGGTCCAACTGCCTGATGTTTGGGCAGAACACAAGCAAAACTATGGTTTATTATTTCAGAATAAACTCAAGACAGACCAAAGACAGAAAAATCAATCCATAAGTTCTCCATAACTAATGCAGGTGCTGCCTACCTGTAGTCTCCTGACGCACTGAAGCCTCTGTAGCCACCATGAGGCCAAGAACGGCTTGCTGACCAGTTCAAAGCACCACCAGCTGCAGGCTGGCGGAGAGAGGATCTTGGTCTCACTAAAGTCATAGAAATATGGTTAGTAGGTAAAATTAGAGTGAAGAAAAATTTAAACGGGGCACAAAGTAATGTTTGATAAGGAATTTTGTATGTTTCTGCATTCACCGACAAATGACCTACACCTACAAAGACCCTTTAAAATAGCCTTCTTCTCTCTTGATGTACAGTGAATGTCGTTGAAATATAGAAGTCTGACTACAGAAAGACTGCAGCGACTCCTACCATTGAGCATGTAGGGGTTGGAAGGTTTGAATCTCATTCTGCAGTTGACGACTTGGGAACGACCAGATTTCTTGGAGCTCTTCTGCTTGGCCACCAGCTCAGCAATATGGGCCGTCTCTTCACACACTGCAGCAAAGCACTTCAACTACAGAGAAGGCTCACTGTTACATGCATAGGCGCATGAACTGGTGTGTAAACATTGGAGGACTGTATAGGACTTACAAACCACATATTTTTTGTTTCAGAGTCTCAGTAACAGTATAAAAATGTAAAATATACATATATATATATGTCACAACAATACAGACTGTAGAAAAGATCTTCTAAGTAAGTGAACAGTAAAAGTAGTGAACGATAAAGCCAGCCCTCACTTCACCCATGCGATATTCCAAATGGACAACAGAGGGGATGCTCCGCAGATAATCCTCCAGCTTCGAGAAGCCTAGTTTCTTCAGCGGGATGATCTCTCCGCACAGTGACTGGTACTCTGATTGGAGATTGGTAATGGACACACCAGCCTTGCTGGACTGGAGTACAGATCGCAGCATTTTCTTTATGGACTCGCTGTCTGACATCCTGGTAAATACACTCTGAAGCACAAAGAGAAACCTTTAGAAAGTTAAAGTTAGAAAGTAACTGGCATTGTAATGTGTGCACTAATTAATACTTTAAATGTTTCCAGAGCACTGTGCCATTTTATTGTCGCTGGTTTCTGAAGTTCTGTTCAG
Organism: Helostoma temminkii; assembly: GCA_900302695.1. Lineage (NCBI taxonomy): Eukaryota > Metazoa > Chordata > Actinopteri > Anabantiformes > Helostomatidae > Helostoma > Helostoma temminkii. Next base: position 89,803 of record OMLM01015840.1, on the reverse strand, counting down.
CCTAATACAATTACTTTAAGTTTCCAGAAACCAAAACAGTAAGGCGACTAACAAAGCCTCTGCAGTGTATGGGGTTTTGTGGCTGTAAAGCACATGTTAAACACTTACAGTTTCTGCTGAAGCTTGGTATTAAGGTTTGTATTGTTTTTCAGACAATCGTTGGTCCATAACAAGCTTTAGATTTTGGAATCATGTGATTTCAACTCATGGTTCAATGCTGTTTTGTTTTTCTTTTTTTAAGTCATTTTTATTTTTTGTTCTGTTAACTGTATTTTTCAAAGTTAATTTTCCCCCTTTCATTTTCACCTGACTACTGATTCTGTAGTATAACAATAACCCAAAACAACAATATTTTGTATAAATACATACATCAAACAGTGAAGAAACGTTTACCAACGCTTTCTAAATAAAAATTAATAAAAGCTTGCCCATTTGAGTTACAATAGCACTCTTAATGCCTAGCAGCATGCTGCAAGGATGAGCCTAAATCAACCCATACTTCTACTTCTACCTGTCAAACAATGCACTAATGTCTGTAATGATAGCTGCATGTTAAGAAAAACTACAATGACATGTAAACCATATGTTCTTTATCACTGATACAACATGTCAACATTGTGACAGCGGCACATGAATTATGGCCTCTTTAATGTTAATGAGATCGATTTTATCACGCAATGCAAACGTTAAGCTACTAAAATGTGTTTTAATTATTGGATTTTAGATAATATAACAATGTTCATTGTCGGGTCTCACCACAACATTCTCCAGGTTGGTGGAGGTTAAGCTACCTTAAATCAAGTCGTGTGCTGTCTGAAACTAACTTCACTTTCAGATTTTCAAACAACAAACTAAACTGATGGACAGTAAAACCTAACTGACTGACTGTCTAAAGCTACACATCTGGATCCAGCAGGTCCAGTTTGTGTGATATTAAACTGAAAACAATCTCACAAAGTGAGAACAGCCGTCTGACCGCTACCAAGCTAACGGCTAAATGTTAGTTAGCTCACGCTGAGTCGTTTACGGCTGGGGTAACGCTAAATTAAAGTTGTTTTATTTCTACCTACAGTTGAACATTTTAGCAGCGGTACATTATCTAAAAGGTAATGACACATTAAGTAATTTCTATGCTTAAATTACCTGTAACTTTCTCTAGCTAGCCAAATGGTTGACACTTCCCTCGCCGCATTCACAATCAGGAGCTCGTTCACGCCCACAGGTTCAAAAGGTCACTGCCGGTTAGCTCGTTTGGTTGTAAAATGTTGAACTAACATACTCACCTCACATTTATTTTATATTTTATAACACATTAGCTAAAACAAACACAACTTTATATGGACTTCGAATAAATATACATAATAAAAAATGTATATACCGAAATCGTGATGCTTTTAAGCGCTGTGGGAAATTTTAGAGTTTAACCTAAAGGCCATCATTAAGGTTCTGAAATAAAATCACACATCATTTAAGTTAATCACACCCATATCACATACACAATAATTGTTTTTATTTGCAAGTAGAAGTAAATGTTTGTGACATAAAACACATTTTAATACAAACCTAAAGCTTGCACACGTTTTTCTCTTTTGTTCACATATGGGAATAATTCATGCAAAGTTCTACATACAAGGCTCTGTAGTGTAGTCTAAATGTACATAAAGCTTAATAATCAATCATACATTCATAGAGAAAAACAACTAGCTGTAGTGCATCACATCTGCTTCTGGAACTGATCGATGTGATTATGTACAAATGTTCACACTGAACCTCGGTTACACTGCAGTGGTTTGAGTTTAGATTATGCTTTTGTTCTGACCATTCAGTGACAGGCAGGGCAGTGTGTGGCATGTGGGAGACTAAATATAACCCTACGTATTTCAAACAATACACAAAATCACTTAAATTCCATACAGTCTATGGGAATGTGTGTTCGGCAATTATTAATCTGTGGTATCGGTTAAATGAATAAATCACTTTGGTTGCAGACTGGTGACCTAATAATGGATCACATTATCTAGATGACAACCAGCTGCGTTTAAAGTGCTAAGGGTCCAATGTTCAGTATGTTGTGCAGGGACACACTGGCTTCGTATCTTTCAGCATCCTCACATATACTGTCAGGTGTAGGCTTTCATAATAATCATTAACAGTCTTCTGGTGTGACTATGATCTCTGGCAGTGACTGTGATTCTACTTGGCCTCTTTGTGTCTGAGATGCCGTGACCAAAGCCCACACTCCTGTGTCTGACTGAGGAGATGAGGATGTCTGTATTGATGATGGTGAGCAGAGGTGGTGCTTTCTGAGCAGGATCAGATGAGGGTTTCGCAACAAGGTATAACACAATTTCCAACGCCTCCTAGACCGGGAATTCATAGTGGATTCTGGAAAAAAACAATTTCAAGACAGCAATAAATAAATAAATAAATTAATTAAAAGCAGCTAACATAAAGGACAGGTGGAATCAGTAGCTATTTAATGGATGAATGTTGTTGGCAGAGCTACACATACAATACTGACCTGATGCTTTGTTGAAAGTGGAGTATGTAGTTGCATTATGTATCTCCAAAGTGTTGTCGACCAGAAGCTGGCAAAAACACACCATGACTGGGTTGTTATGATAGTGGTCAGCAAAGATCATCCCAATCCAAGTACTGTAGCCTGGAATAGAGAAAGACTTTTGGATCCATGGACTCTACATGAGAGGCATTTGGGACACACATTCCCAGGTACCTTAACTAATCTTTTTCTTTCTCTTGCTTTCTGTTATAAAATATCTCCTGATAACTGGTTTGTTGCAAGCAGTAATAAACATTCGTGAATGTAAAAATATTCTAGTTTATCAAGAAATAATACCCTGTTCCTGTGATAAATTCTGCCATCTGCTGGAATATGTGGGTATATGCAGGTAACACTGGTATCCCAAACCTCACAACCATCAAATTAGAACAGTGATAATAACGCAACAATTTCTAACAATACAAAAATAATAATACAATATCTGAAAATCATGCAAATACTGTGCTTTTTGGTGGAAAATCTGGAAATTAGTCCTTAATAATGCATAAAAATGTTCAAACGCTGTTGTTTTAGGTTCAGTTTGAGTTTACCAGCATCCATGTTTTCATATCCTCTCTGCATGATGGTTCGGTCGATGCGTGACACCAGCCATGTTCCCATCACAATGCTGCTTAGCAGCCTCAGTATGCAGTTGCTCACCCCCATCACCACGTTATAGAAAAAGAAGAAGTAGTTAAAGCAGTGGAAGGCCTTCCTGCAGAGGAGAAGAAAACGTCTATTGACCTTTGGCAAGGCAGAGTTTGCACACCATAAAACTGCTTGTTCAAGCAAGACACTGAGGTTACTTTACAGTATGGGGTATGTGCGGAAGTACATGTTTTTCGACTTTTCTTCATAATGTCCACAACCAATTCATACTCCACAGCTAATAATTAAAAAAAAGTACATTGGCCTTTAATAACTACCACTTCCCATTTCATTGGTTAATGTTTGTTGGCAAAAAGAGACAATGGGTTTTTGTGCAACATTTATTTATATTTACACTGAAATATGCCAACCTGTTGTTGAGAGCCAGAGGTTTTTGTTTATCAGTTGGGGACATCTTGTCCTGAAGGAAGAAAATCTGGACCAGACCTATCTGGAGAATCACCAGGGCGATCACCAGACTGATGGTCAGACTGAAAGGCACAAGTGACAAAATTTAATTAATCAGTCAGCATCACTGTAATCATCCATGTGTTTTCCATCACACAGCAGCAACCACAATAAAATTCGTCTTACACTATAATTCCCAGGTTGGTCAGCATGGCCGTTGTTTTCCCATTCAGTACAGGAAGAACCAGCAGGTAGGCAAACAGCAGGGCAAACAGGAAATGGATAAAATGGACGATCAAATATCCTAAAAAGTAAAAATAAGACACAATTATTTCTCATCTCTAACACTGGCTTTTACCACTTATCCCATCCCGACATTTTTAGTTTATGTGACACTTTGCTGATTCATGTGATATGATTCTCTCTCATTAAAACAATAATGTAAATGATTTATATTTTAACAAATCTAATGGCAAACATACATACAACAGGCTTTATACAAAAGACCTTATAATTAAACACTCAAATATTGGTCCTGGCGTGTGCATTGAGGAACCATTACCTGTTGCTCCTGTTTAGAAAACACACAACTACTCCCTCCTGTTTTTAATAAAATGAAATGCTTACCCCAGAGTGTAAACGCTATTTGCCATCCAGAGTATCTTGCAATGGAAGCCTGTGACAATTTAATGAAAACCTGTTGAAAACCTGTGCATTTACTGTGTACAGTTGAACAGTCAAAAGTGTGTGTGTGCATGAACAAATAGATTTACTGTGTGACTGTTCACACGGACACACAATCTCTACACAGTTTAGCTCTTCTCACACATTTACTGTAAGTATTTGTGACACTTGTGTGTTTGGAAGAGCTCGGTTCTGGTTTTGTGTAGATGATTATTTGCCACAGTCTGTTTTTCACACTGGGATTAGAACTGTGATAATAATGTAGTTTTTCTGCAGTGATCCTAGTGACAAGCTGTTATCTGATTTGCCCTGAAATGAAATGCCATCTGCTGTTTGTGTTTGTGTGTATTACTTACAACGCTGACAGCAGGGCTAGGCTTGTGAAACTTCTCAGGAAGAAAACCCCTCTGTCCTTTCCACAGCCTCTTTAAGTGTTTCCTACAACATCAATGGACCATGTGATGGCTGCTAGAGAAAATTTCTCAAAATAAACTAAAACAGTTTATATTTCAGAATAATTTGCCAAAAGTAGTTTTGAGATTAAGCTGCACATTTTCTATATTCCATATATGTTATTTTAGGTCTCTTACCTGTAACATACCAAGACGTGAAAAGTGTAGGCAACAGAGTTGAGACTAGCGAAGATCGTTGTGGCTAGCCAACACTCTGCAAACATACAATGCAAATATAAGACATTTATTTATTCTTGATCATCATACATATAATGTTGGGTAAATACCAGAAAGCAAGACATATTTGGTGTAAACATTTCCTGTCTGATATCTACCATACACATGAATGTAATGCTGCTGCAGGCTAACTCACTCCTAGCCACACGAATGAATTCTTCCAGCTGTGATATCATGGCCCCCAGAGCTTCAGTTTGGTTGCTGGAGATGATCAGCTGGTTCAGTGTATTCTTCCATTTCTCTACTCCGTTAAAAGCCACATTACTGAGACTGTAGTCTGCCAGTGTCATCTAGGGAAATTACATAGGCAATGAACACAACCTTACTTAGGTAGTAGGTGAATACATAAACTAAATGTATGGAATAATGTTACAGAATTAAATGAGATGTATTTACTATATAAAGGCCTATAAGGGATATAATGGAAGTGCCGATGATCCTGTTGGGAAACTTGAAGTAGGGATCCCACTCATACACTCTTCTCTGGAACCAGCTGAGTGGCATACTGCAACACAGAAAGGTACGTCAAAACTGTGCACTCTACACTGCACTTGAAAGCAGCAATAATATGGATACACACGCCGTGCTGCTTTCAAGTGCAGTGCAGTTGGGGTAATGTAACTAGGTTCGGTGGCAACTGGAATAATTTTTGTTGCATGAGACCATCTCCTATATGGCATAAAAAATTTCAAACCCTGGCAGTTATCATAGCAATGCTTTTGAGGAGTCAGTTCTCCAACCGATACTGGATCCCTTCAGCGCCTCTTTTTGGCAGATTTTCATGTACAATTAGTTCAAACCCTTCATCTAGAATATCTCAATGTTGACCTCTGTGTGTTTACACAAAGGTGAAATAAATTACAAATACGCCTGAAAGACATACAAAAAAGTCTAACATGAATACTGTTCACATCAGACTGCTAACAATACACGGTAAACTAGCTAAAATATGCAGAGGAGAGATATACTACATATATCTAGGCAACAGCACATCATATATCCAGTTCAAGTGCAAGCACAAAAAAACTGCTTTGTGTGAAGGAGTGTGTATTGTACCTGTGTGCAGGTGTCTTCCTCAGCAGCCTCTTAACATGCTGCACCTGGTGGTGTCCAATCAGCTCTTCTGGGTCCTGGTAGCAGATTCAACATATTTATTCTCTATTCTATCACAGAATGTATTATACAATAAATCAATAAAACACATATAAAACGGACATTAAAATTATCATTCTGGCAAAATATGACATGCAACAAAGTCACTTCAGAATTTTTACATATTAGTCATCCTGACCTCCTGTTCCAGTTGCATTTGTATTCGAACAGCTTTGATCAGAATGTAGAGGAATCGACCCAAGAGGAAGATGAGGGAGAGGAGGCATGGCCACTGGACAATAATCTTCTGGTATTTACCTAAAATCTTTAAAATCATACACACACAAGTGATCCAAACATTTATTTTTTTTGTATTGCAACAGGCACATACATTTACCAATATTTGTAATGTGTATAGTACTCACCTACCTTACCATTAGGACAGGTGACTGTATCCCAAACTGTAACAACGATCCTGCAAACAACCATGTAGCATATATATTTATGTGTCTAAGGCTAATAAAATGTGATCTTGCACATATACGTGCATTCATGTGTCAATCCATTTGTGTTTGTTCGCATATTGTGTTTGCATTTTATTGCACAGTTCCATAAAAATACTATACTACACTACTATAAAAGTAAAAATTATACACTGTAGAAAAACACATAGATATTGTGTTACATATGTTGTGTGTCTGAAAATATCATGGGGATGATTATTTACCAGGCCAGGGAGTAGAGTATTCCCAGCACAGCCCCAGCTGTTCTGAAAGGCGTAGACAGACAGGCAAAGAAAGGGAAATATACCAGGCCAACTTCTAAAGCTCCAACCAGGTAGACTATAGCTGAGGTGAGCAGCCAGGAAACATTACATCAACATGTTATATCATACTGTATCTTTACAGTAAAGGTACACAGAATATGGATATTACTGTAAACAGACGCTGTACCTCTGGCCCAGGGCGGGACAGTGAAGGGGATGTAATATTCAGAGAAGAGCAGCAGGACACTGCTGGACACGGCACCAAATGCAAACCCATAGGACCAGCGATTACTGAGGCTGCCTATAGTATCCAAAGGCCTGGTGCACAGTTATAAAAGTGTTATGTCAAATAAAGCCATATTACAAATGTGGGGGCTTAAAGGCACATAGACATGAGTTATCTTAAAGGAAAGGAAGTACTCAGTCAAATATTTGGAATTTAATGAGTGTTTAGTTATTACAGTAAGATACATTATTGTTGCAGCTGTTGACTTACACAACAATGGCAAAACGTCCCTCCAGGAAGGGCAGTCTGTGGTCAATGGCCAGTCTCTTGGCTCTTTTCTGCAGGAATGAAAGCACGGCCACTATCAGCACCTGTAAGACACAAATCAATACATTCAACACAGCCTTATACATAAACATCAGTGCAACTGTGCCACAGTAGACATGCAGTATATTGCAGAAGGGACAGCCCACTGAATTAAACAGTAAAAAGACTTCACATTTGATGTGCCTATTCATTCACTGTTGCTGTCATGCTGAATGTACTGTATTGTTCTTCCCTTTGTTGTTTTCTTAAAACACATTTTTGTGACGTTTTCCTTTTCTAATTTCACATCTGAGTTACAAACCAAATATCCCTCTGAGACAAACTTGTGTTTAGTGATGATAAACAACTTATCTTGTCATTATTTTTATTATATTGTATTATAAACATAAATAAAAAAAATCTAATTCTCACAGAATAAGAAAGGCACATGAATAATTTATTTCCCATGGATACAACTTGTTGACATTCGGTGTATTTATATTAAATTTTACTCGCTAAGTTACCACAGCAGGTTAAATAGATGAACTTACTGCTGGTATGAGTGAGAGGTGCAGGAACATGTCGATAGAAATTCCATTTTGACAGTCTTGAATGATGGACACCCTGGAGAAACAGAGGCAGTGACAATAGCAGTTACAGTGACTCAAACTAAAGTAAACTAAACTAGATAAAAGTTAAGTGGACATCAGAAGAGATTAATATATTTTTCTGCAATGTGCAAAAGGAATTCCTAATACGATCGATTAATAAGCTTCGTCTCGACTCAGGTTGTAGTTTGCAGTTTCTAATCCTATACTGTAAACTAAACTAAACATAAACCAACAGCTGATAGTAATAATATTGATAATAATAATAATACGCTTTATGTATAGAGCACTTTTCAAAACATTTGTTACAAAGTGCTTAACATGAGAGAAAGACAATAGTAAGAAACTACAGATCCGTATCATGATAATAGTAACAGTAAGGTGAATAGTTATAATCTATACTTACTCATTTTCCATGCTTGAATCGTCCATTCACTAAAAGTGTTTGCTCTACTGCAAAGATAAAGGAAGCAGCTGTGGATTGATATCACTTCTCTGTTTCCTGGTTTCAACCATGTGACTCTTGCATTTGACCTTTGGTCAACACCTCATTCCTCTTTGATTTCTGTCCTTTCCCCAGCTCTTCCATTAGGACTTTTTCATTTTCCACCTTGTTTGCTCACATTCTCTCACTCTGTCTGTCTGTATCACACACACACACACACACACACACACACACACACACACACACAGTGAAGCACAGACTCGGCCTCACAAAACCCACGGTCAAGCATGCATTCAGGACTGACATCCAATTTATGTGACTGAATGAGCTTCAGTGGGTTAAAGGAGGATGTGTAAAGAGCTCAGTGCCTGCAGGGTTT